>JAECUM010024197.1:0-17108 GCA_016617855.1 Megalonaias nervosa
TATATATATATATATTCGAATTCGCATACGTTTAATATAAGGCGTGTATAGCTCGCTGTGATCAATCGTGACCAATGAGAATCACGCTTTTCCAGAAATACGCAATACTCAATAGGTCTTAGCAAGTGTCACATGAAATTATCGACACCCCTACCCCCCTAAAAAAGCGAATGAATAGTATGAAATGACGGTAAAACTGATGGTAAGACCTGTTGAACACGTATTTCCTCGATCCGCAGTGTCACTCCTGAAATAGCAATTTGCGTACTTGATTGGCTTCTAAGCACGTTTCAGTCACGTACTTGACTGGCTTCTAAGCCCCTTTCAGTGACTTTTCTTATAATTAAAACAATTAACTTAATCAGCTGTATATACCAGAAATATGTATTTGTTGTAAAAGAAAACAATCTATATTGGGCCATGCAATAGTAATATTTTAGTTTTGTTTTCGAAATTTAAAAACTAATGAGTCGATAACGGAAGAAAACTCGTATTTTCCACTATGAGTATGCGCCTTTGCAAAATCATATAGTTGGAATTAAGAACTAGTTTAATTTGTGTCTTTTCTCAAGGCACAGTCAAATTTTCCTGTCCTATTTTTTTGGGATGCAATTGCTGTTTGCAAGAGTTCTTTTTAAAATCAAATTAGCAAAGCCTATCAATTGTGTAACATACAGCATCCTATAAATCTAATATTATCTACTCCACTCCACCCCAAAGGAAATGTTACATTAAAATAACATAAGGAAGGCACCTCTTCGATAAGATTTAAACATAAATATTTTACAAGAACTGTCACTTTATTATTTTATGACAATTTCAGCATTCATTGGAATTTTATTCCCCCAAGAAAATCAATTTAAAAAATTTATTTTTTGGTTTGTTTTGTTTTCTCTTTTTTTTTATTTTTATAAATATAGAAGATTTGTTAAACGTCATATATGTACTTTAATCCTCCGAACTTTGCTCGATGATAAATGCTAAAAGACATGGATAGTATAAGCAATAATTATTAGTAATATATGTGTTTCGTTACAGTGGGAATTTTCGTTTTATGGCTCACAGATACATAATGCATTTCAATTACTGCTATGAACGTGTCTCTCGAAACCTATAGCAGACAATTTTAGGTGAAGACGAATATGCTTTGTCGCCTGTGGTTTTAACATTTGTCGCGATTTTGCATAATCGGTTGCTAAGCAGCGAATCCATCAGCAATTCTGTGTGTCTTAAGGTAGCTTAAGAGAAGTTTAATAAAGTTTGTTTATATCCCATAACATGATAATGTTTTTTTTTCTAACTTGGGGGAGGTGCACTCTGTCGTTGTCACCTGCATCCAGTAATATCCTATGTCGAACGCGGTAATCCACAAATTTACGACGCGAAAAGATACATTTGTAACAGTTTGATTGCTGATTTTATCTCAACTATATTAAAGCGTCTAATGCGAAAATGATTAAATCTATTTAAATTCTACTTTCAGACAGTTTGAATCAGATCCGGGATTAAAACACAATACTGCCTATAACCTCCTTGTAGATTTTGAAAGAAAGACTTGGGCAATAAAGCACACAATAGCCGCCTGCTTGAAGCATGTTTCGTGAAAATAAGAGAGAATCCCATACCAGACGAATAAAATTGTTTCTTAAAGTAACGTCTCTTAACGCTGAATCTTATTACTGAAAATCGTCATTGAGCGTTATTAGATTTTATGAGCACTGTTTTCACGTCGTCAGCGAACATTTGCCTTTGATAGATATTCGACTTTTCCTTTCGAACAGCTTAGACTGTACTGCTTCATTATACATAAAATAAAAGCCAGAAATCTGGCGGGCAGCTGCAAGTCCGAGGTTCTACACAGTTTCAGACAATGTGATCTAATCGTGAATTTCATCTGTTGGAGCTAAAATAGAATTTCTTCTAAATACAAAGTATAGTTTAAAAAAATTAATCATGTCAACTTACCGAAGAGTATCAATCATTAAACCTTTCAAAACGTGAACATCATGTTTCATAAAGACGTTGAAAATGCAAATTTTTATGATAAGAAATACCTACTGTCAATACGTTGATCCGACTGGTAATGCAAAGTATAGCAAAGAAAGTTTTCCTCCATAACATTAAAACTATGATGTTCAAAATTTTAATACCAACGTCCAATAAAAGTGAATACTTTAGTGTTTCGGGTTTGTATTGTTTATAAAGTAAAAGTGACACAAATTTATATCTGGGTACGTTAACAAAGGTGTGAGACTTTCATATAAACTCAAATAAAATAGAAAGACTCAGTAACACGAATTATTGATATTAACTAATACATGCTAATATATCGAAATAATTAAGTTTTTAACTTTTTGTTGCGTTCATTAAATCAGTGGAGTTAGATTTGAATATTTAAAAAGACTTAAAAGGACTGTCTTTACACACTAACAACATGCAGTATTTTATTAAAACTTACTTGACAAATAGTCTTGATATTCTTGTCATACATGATGAAACGTCTCTTGGAAAAGAATATCAAAATTTAATATCTTTATACCACGTTCAAAAATCATTAACTGAAGTAAATTGAAGTTAATATTCAGATATAAAATAAAAACATTTACCAGTGTACGTATGCTAACTCGTTTTCAGAGAAAATTCAGTTCAACTGAGCTGGATTTCGTGTTCCTTTAAATCAAATTAAATATTCACCATTTAAAATAAATAAAAGTAATTTTTAAAAATCAATTCATGCACAAAAGACAGGATTAAAATCTACACCTTGCCTGGACCTGGACCGATTTCAAACTTTTTTCACAAACCCAGTCTGATTATATAAAAAAATGCATTCGCAAATTAATGACAGCGTCATAGAAAATTTAAAATAAATTACAACACTTATATTTTTTTTCATGCGACTTCTATCCATTATATGTGCCTATTGCAAGGAGGTACTTTGTATCATAAGAATGTTTGACAGGTTTATTTTATTTTAGACACCTTGTGTTCTTGAAATATTCACAAAATTAGCAAGTTACATTCAGTGAACATTTCATTATTTCAGAAAGAATAAGCATCTTTTTCATGTCATTCTGTGAAAGGGTGTTTTAGTTGTCATCATTTGATGTATCTAAATACTGCGTTATTTATACTTGAAAACTAGGCCTTTAATTTCATTTACCCCATTTATAACAAGCTGCTGGAAGTTAAATATTTAGAAGACTTGTCTTACAGCTTTGTTTTGTTTTTGGGTTTTTTTGGAGGGTTTTGGGATTTTTTTTTTTTTTAGGTTTTTGTTGGGTTTTTTTGGGGGGGGGTTGTTGTTTTCTTTTTGTTTCTAATAATTTACTTTTAACTTACAATCTTGTAAGCCATACATTCAAATAAATTAATTGATAATGAGATACATTACCGAGTTTAGGATTTATCTAAGAGCAATATTTTTCACGAAAACCTTTCTCTGCCAGATCTATACCTGTGTTCGATCAATACGATATAATTCTTATGAACACCATTATACCGTAAACTACCATCTCTTTAATACAATATGGCAAGGAAAATGTGGCGTTAAACTCCAGCATGTTAACACAAACAGTAAACTAGTTTTAAAAGTCTTTAACCGTATGATTCTTACTTCACATCGATAGAAAGAAAACTGTGACATTAAAAGTCTATGAAGATATATCCCTTAATTTATCTTAAAAAAATTTAAATGTGCTGAAAAGTGTACGGCAATGATGTTATTAAGTTTACCAATCCACAGCAAACATATACAATAAAATACTCGACATAAAAAAAAAAATCATCGTATTGTCAGTTTTCAAGTTGTAAAGTGTTGTATTAAAGAAAATATAATTCTTTGAGCTTTATGTAAAAAATCCGAGAAAAAAATCAAACATACCCGGATGAGCGGTACGTTGCATAATTTGTTAAGTAATAGGAATGAATCCCCAACAAATTGTAAATAAGAGGCTATATGAAGCTACAGTAAGTCTACACTAGTCCTTTATATAACGAGATAGTACATTCCTGTTAATTACATTGACCCCAAAGACTACTTTTGCATCAATAGAATACTTGTTTATAATAACAAATGCACAGCTAGAACGAACGATTCAAACAAATGCATTTATTTTTCTTTTGGTTTTTTTTTTTTTTTTTTTTTCTTCTTCTTCTTCTTCTTCTTCTTCTTGTCATTATTATCATTTGAATCTACTTCTTTACTTCTCTAAATAAATATATCTTGCAAGTGTCTTCCTTCGATTTTAGTCACATTCTTCTCTCGCCTCTTAACAGTTTTGTTTCAATCAATTAACAATCGATTTTCTAAACGATCCCTTTGTTTAATAAACGCCGTTAACAAAAGAGTCCTCAGTAAAACCTAGATTATACAAATATTGCAGATAGCTACCTGAAATAAACACCCATTATTTCAGCTTTTACGAATTTATACCACTGCAAATGAGCAACCCTGATTGCATGACCGCGTAACATTTGTACCGGTCATTAATCTACCTAGTTCTACCAAGTACTGGAGAATATTGTCTCATCTACGACCTTCCTGTAATTATTCCAATTATTTTTATCAGGAAGACTGGGGGCAAATGTGTTAAAATTTGAGATATCCTCCATTATTTAAAATCTGGATATTATATTTCTCATTGCCTCAACATTTACTCTGTTTTAAGTTTACATCTTTTTGCTAATACTGTCTTACATGTATAACCTTCTCTCACAATGGCTTCTTACTCAGCAAACAAGCATGACGATCTATTTTCCAGAAAAGCGACGTTTAGTCCATACTGGTCTTGATAACGTAATAAGATGAGTATCACGCAGATATGGACAGGACTGGGCTTGTACCTCTAAGCACAAAACCCTAAATGTCAGAGTTTTTTTTATTGGATCCTCGACAGAAAAATAAGAGGCAATGAACTATTTGTCTGTCGACTGATGTATGTTCCTATTAAACAATGATCTCGTTCCGTACTTTTCATTTAAAATCAACTTCTATGGAAGGACATGGTTTATGCCAAAAAAATAAAACCATTTATTTTCTTAGTCGTGTTTTAATTATCCCTTTGTTTGACAGAAAGGAACGAACACAGAGAGTGCAAAGCATATACACATATTTGATCACCAGTTCTTTACAATAATTAGAATTCAACCAACTTTTAACATTAGTCCAGATTTATACTGATAGAATGGTTTAAGAACGGCTGAAGGTCAAGGACTGAGGCACATTTGAAACTCAATCGTATCAATATAAAGCCGTACCAACGTTTACCCTTCTTGTAGTGCCCCAAACAATTTGAGGAAAGCATTATCACTTTTCATTTTTCTTTCATTTGTCGACACAGTCGTAGAGATATTGATTTATAAGTTATTATCCTCATTAAGGACACAGAGTCAGTTTCCTAATGATCCAACATAAAGATAAACATCTCCCTTTGAACGATAAAAGGAATTCAATCATTCAAAGAATTCATTGATAACTAGCAATATAGTTTGTTGGATATCAACTTTAGTTTAACTCTGCCTTCTTTGATCAATTTCATATCAAGTGGTGATCTTAAGTACTTCCTGTTGCAAGCTTTCCAACACCTATACTTTATTCAGTATAAAAAACTATCTTTAAAATACAAGGGCATCATACAGCCTCTTTCTAGGGTTAAGTTTGCGTGAAGGCATTGTATCTTCACAATAACTTGTAACAAAATTCAATCAAAGCCGTGGAAGAAGTTATTGACGAGCACGTTCCTGTAAGTAACATCGTATCAAAACGACATCAACGACCATCCATTTCTGATGCTGACTTGCGATAGTTTACAATCTGGAATATTATCTGTGTTGTTTGTGAACGTTGTAAAGGGTTAACATGTTTTCTTATGAAATCAAACAACTTTACTAAATAATAACAACTTTTTTGAGGAGCTGTAGTTACGAATTAATATATATTTTATTATTTAATTAATGTTGACGTGTCATTTCTAGGGATGTCTCCCAAACAGTTTTGAAAGCATCGGGTTAAGAGCTCGTTATCGTCATTAAATATTTTTAAAAATGCACGTTATCATCGTAAACCTGAAAACATTAATGTTAATGATATATAAGATCTGTACATGTATTTACATAGTATCCTTTAGTTATCTACTTTATTAAAGGATTTACTGATAAACTCATTTGTTTTTTATCTTAAATAAATCGTATCCTTCTTTCATTCACTTCCGTATATTTTGATTGCCACACTAATATTAAAGTCTTGATGGCAAATTCTTTCTGTACTAATCGTTATGAGGTATTTCAGCACCCTCCATGTCAACCAGTTCTTTAACACAGTCATGATTCTGATCATCGCATAGAATGACCTTGCAGTCTGGATAAAAAGGGAACATAAAAGTTATTTATGGATGTACACAACGATATTAAACTTTCTGAATCCTAATTAAGTCAATTACCAGGGACAAATTCTTCGAGTCAACACAATTATGTTTTAAAATAACCATGACAGCAGAACTAACATAATACATATTTCTTCCATCAAGAAGAATATATGAATGTGTTTGTCATTCTTTAATGTATTCATTGAACCAATATCAGAGAGCAATTATATGTTCAAAAAATGCAAAAACAAAAACAAAATTCCAATAGCTGTCAACTGGATATGAACGGCTTGATATGCACCAAGAGTTACCTTAAATTCTGCAACTGAACCATCATCTCATTCTCCTGAGAGTGGTCAGTCACGATGTGAACCCTGCTAACAAAAATATCACCACTTTATTTGTTATGTACTACATTCCAATAGCTAACAGTTTTGATTTTTGTTGGAAAAATATGTCAAATATAATTGAAGGAATTATCCAACACTTCATATTTACACCTTTTCAAAACAGGTAAAATTGGAAGATAATAATTGCTCTTTTTCTTACTTGGATAGAGAGAAAAAAGAAACGAGAAATCAACAGGGCAGCAACCGCTTAAGGTTTACTGATCAAACTACTTTCCTATGTAAATATACGAGCAACTCGTAGATAAATTGCAGCTTTCATTCCATGTCCAGAAAATGACAAGAACAAAAATCTATCAAGCTCCACTACAACAAATACTATAAAAGCAAAAATATTTTTTTATGTCTTGCCCAAGAAATTATCCAACCCCACCCCCAACTCACCTGTTGATAATGAAACTAGATTTGAACCAAACGTTAGCAACACGGAAAACTGATATGATCATGCAGCATATTCCACCCAAGGATATGAAGTCTTCCATTCAGTGTTGAACCCCTTCCTTCGTTTGGGGGAAATCACCCTATCTTAATCGGAATCACCACAGGTGACACCAAACCCTGATCTTCGTATCCAGGTCAACATAGGACTAGCAGGGCGCTGGGTTTTATTTTATTTTTTTAAGTTAGTGTGCCCATTTCTCACGGGAATTTACATAATATGTGTAAGATTATCAGCTGGTAATGAAAATGACTGAAATGTATATATAACACATACTACCAACGGACTTCATCATCGCTAGCCAACCACATGACGCAAAGACGTAGCCCGTATCAAAGGTCATGTACCGGCAGTCGGGCAAACCAGGTACGAAATATAACGGCTGTGTGAGTGAGTAATTATCCTGAATTGTCTTAATTAAATACACAAGAAGAGGTAAGAACATGTGTCATTTCAATAACAGATCCTTGAATTAAGTGACAGGATGTTTAGCGGAAAATGCGGACAGCCTAGTGGCGGGTTCTACCATGTAGCGGGCTGAAACGATAACGTAGGTGGATAGCCCGTGGAGAACATCAATGTCTTTGTACGATTACGAACTTCTTTGTAATGTCTGATGACATACTAGTCTTGGATGTATGACGTGAGATCAGTTCTAAACAATAATAGCTGTATCGCTAAGACCATGACCTTCAACCGTTTAACCCAAAATTCCAGGATCTGTCTCATGCCCCATGATGAACTCGAGCGTGATCCTTGATTACAATTTTGACCAAGGAGCAGCCGGGGCGAACAGACCAACTTTTTTTAGCGTTACGCCTACGGATTAAAGGACCGGTTCCAACTGGTTTCGACAGGGAAATCAAAATAGCCGGTTCGCCCGGATGCTGAAAATAAACGGTCAACGCGTCAAACCGCGCCTGCGAACAGACCACTTTTTCGAGACCTCCGTTAACAAAATAACCGGTTCCCCCTAATGCTGGAAATAAACGGTCAACGCGTCAAACCGCGAATTCTAACTTCATCATATCCAAATCGGTTAGCTCACCTTATGTTACACGCGACCGCGTTCTAACTTATCGCGATACTGTCTCCATTAGCTCGGTAGTTGCTGTTTTTTTGACGGTTTTTTTTTCATCTCGTGACTAGTGTTTTTTTTTTTTTGCTTATCCTGTCTCTGTATTTGGTCATTCCCCCCTGCTCAGCATTTAACCAAATACAAAACACTATCAATAATGATCGGAGAAGCACACTCGGCTAAAATAGCTCGAGAGCGGCAGAAGGTGATCAAGGAACGTATACCTCTGCGTGATTTAGTGAAGCGAAAATTACAAGCGCGTCAGGAAGCTCAGACTGAATTTGCTGAGGGTGCAGAACAGTTTCTTAAGCCTGTCGTCGATCCAACGGAGAAAATCCTCACGACAACTGAAGCAACACAACGAACCCTCAAAACACTACCCGCTGATATTGCCGGCCGTATTCAAGCGGCCCAACAACCACAGCTACCACACCTACCGCCACCGGTAATGCCACTACCAGAAACTAAACAGAGGGTCAAAATAATAGATAAATTTAAGCCCGAGGCTATTAATCTCATCAGGAATATAAAAAAAGTTGTCGGTATTGCCGCGGTTGGGTTCGCCGAAAGAGAAAAATATGTAAAACCGGAGTTCGTCAAAAAGATGAAACGCAGCGACTGGATTAGGGATATATATATCGCGTCGCTACTAATACTCCGGAAATTAAATCCGATGATGAAGTTAATAAATTTAATAGATTCGACGAGGCCGTATATAATTATATTGAAAAAAAGATAAAATGGATACCAACACCACGAGAATCTCCAGAAGAATCACCAGTAATAACACCGATAACATCTCCACAGGAATCATCACAACAACAACGAAAACATCCCCTTAAAAGAATAAAAAACGGCGACCGGCAGGAACTGAGCAAAGAAGAGGGGGAAAAATATTTCTCACCAGAAGAGGGATCTGACAATGGCGCAACCGGAAGTGGATACGGAGGTAACATTACTTGTGATAACGTCCTCGCCGATGTTGATCGACTAGAGGTCCTCATCTCGGGAAGACGAGCTGGTAATAATTCGCATGAAATAATCAATGAAATAATCATATCTGTAAACGATTATTCACCGGCAAAGTTATGGACATTGACATATATCGGTCCCTCATTGACGAAATTAGCGACGATTATCACAGTGATTAATTAGTGATAAACAATGAATATATGATCGTACATACCCACATACCAACTGCGGTTTATAAGATAAACTCGCGACTACCGATATACAAAACAATCTACGGAAATGGACTAGGCGATGTCATTCAGGGACTATTTTCGAGAATGGCCCCAAAAGCTATACCGATAGTAAAACAATTAGGAATGAAGGCGATCGACGCCGTTCGCGAAAGCGTGGTTAACGCCGTTGGTAACGTTGCTAACAGGGTGCTTTTGGCGATCAAAGACAGACTAGCGAGATTAATACGTAAACAGCCATCGGCTCGACCTCAACTAAAATTGCCTAGCACCGATGTGATGCCATCGAGTGTCAGTAAAATAATTAATCAGGCCGCTAATCAAAAATTAGCCGAATTAACCATCGAGCCAACATCCAGTCTGATAGCGGGGAGTGGTTTCACTTCGAAAAGTGGTCCTCGTGTTAAACGTAGACGATATAAATAATATGTTTAAACAGATATCCGATCCCGCGTTCGATATAGACGCGCCCGGTTTTAAAGGATGAATCCGTGCGCGATTATCAGTATTATTCATATGACGCGCGAGAACCAAATCAGCGCGGACGAATCGAACTTCAAGTCCAAGACACAAGCCGATATTTTCTACCCGCTGCGGCATTTATCGAGGTTGAAGGCGAAATTCTAAAAACCGATAATACCGAATACGACGCCAATGTTGCCTTCGGGTTTGTTAATAATGGCATCATGGCGTTATTTGACAGCGCCATATATATGATTGACGGAAAAAATATCGAAGCTATCCAAAAAGATGTCGACGCCGCCACAACAATATTGGGTCTCGCTAGATACAGCGATGATTATGCAAGATCGGCCGGTCCATCAATGATGTTCGCAAAAGACACTTCCCCATACCCGGATCATAAAAACGTAACTATCGCTAACGTGAGAAATGCGGCCGGGCTCGCCGAAACTCCCGCGGTTGTAGCTATGAACGCGAACTTCAATCTTGGTTTTTTAGCACGCAAATCGATGTTACGGGGCAGAAACTTTTCATGCGCAATTCCACTATCTCATATAATCGGATTTTGTAGAAACGTTAGGAAAGTTATTTTTGGCGCTAAACACACGGTTGCACTCGTGCGAAAAGCCACCGACGACGATGCGATATGGCACGTTCAGGGGGCCGACGACAACGCGAATATAGCGCTTCATGGTAAAGTAACCCTGACGAAACTCTCCCTGTGGATGCCAGTAATGGCCCCAGCAACGACCGAAGAAAATCGTCTACTTAGTTTCATGGGCCAGGGCGGCAAATCGACGCTATCGTGGTTAACGACAACCACAGACGCCGTACAAAGCGCCGTTAATGGTTTATTTAGTTGGCAAATAGCGTCCCAACAGGGCGTTTCTGCACCAAGGCATATATTTATCGCGCTCCAAAATAACGCACGAACAAACTCACAAAATCGAAGTATAATGATATTTGATCAACTCGGCGTTTCTGAGGTTTCGTTAAGAATAAACGGGCATCAGGAACCATCTGAGGATATTCTGTTAAATTTCGAAAACAATCACGTCGCGCGCGCCTATCATCGACTAATGTCATTCAAGGGGCGTGATCAAAACGTCGATTCCGGCCTACAGATATCGCAGTTGGATTTTACGACACTATATCCGATATACTACTTTTCGCTGGAGCATTTAGATTTAACCAGATAGTCTATCGTCGATATATATTTCCGAGCTCGCGTAAACAGAAACATCATAGATATCCCTAATTACAGAGCTGTTGCGGTTATTCTTAGCGATAAATCGATGTTGCTCGAAGGTGTCGGCGGTCGCATGAGGGTCATCGATGCGCCCGTGGAAAACATGTAACGATTTAAAACGATAACTAAAAATATATGTCACAGGTCAACGTCACTCTGACTCCGGGTCAGATCAAAAAAATTCAACTATCATCGAAGAAAAACGCATCAGCAAAAATATCGCTACGAAAACAGCAACTTATAGGCGGTCCGAATAAACTATCATTATCGGATCGACAACGTAGTCAGTTTGATAAAGCGAGAAAACTAAATAGAGGAATCAGGCTCGACCTTTCCGCAAGCCCCATCAAAGAAATCGCAAAATCTGGTGGTATATTTCCGCTTCTCGCCGCATTACCAGCAATAATAGCCGCTGCGGCCCCCGCCGTTGCAAAAGCAGCCGCATTAGGCGCTGTCGGAACCGCTGCTGGAATGTCGCTGAAAAAAAGCAACCGGCCAGGGAATTTCAAAAAAAAACGCGGTCTCGGCCTAAGATTACCCGGGACCCACGGAGCCGGTCTAAGATTACCGAGATAACTCTACCTTTGTCCAATTTCGATCTACTCGACGCGGCTAAACGATTAAACATAAAACACTTCAGAGGCGTTTTCATACGCGATCAATTACCACGCCACGCGATGCAACGTGAGACTGGCATCATCAATCTCGACGAAAACTCCGGCCCTGGCACTCACTGGGTTGCGTACGCGATAGATCCCCGTGGAACCGTCTACTTCGATTCATACGGACTTCCCCCGCCTAACGAGTTTCTAAAATACGCTGGAAAAAAATCTGGTATTCGACACTACCGACACAAACGATGACCGATCCGCCGATATGCGGTCACGAATCACTCAGCGTACTAGACGCGATATCTAAATCAACAAAACCACCTCACAAGGTCGTTCTTAATTACACCGTATTAAAACAAATGAAATAAATAAAATGGTAGATATCTACGGAAGATCATCTCAGAAAACCCACGGCGAAGTTGATTTATCTAAGTACGCAACCATCGTCGATCTTAGAAATGAAATCGACAATCTGCTAATATCGCGAGCGTAGATCAAAATGAAATCGTCGTTTTTCAGGATAAATCGGGGCGATTAAAAACCAGCAACATACAATTATCGATATTATCATCAAAATTCCCGCGATTGTTAATAATGTCGTTGTTTTTTCTGATCAGGGAAAAATAAAAGATTCCGGTAAATCGATTGACGATTTCGTTAACGGGCAACATTATCATGAATCAAAGTAAAATTATTGATCTCGGCCCCCCACCTCAGATACGGACGCATCAACAAAAAAATACGTCGACGATGGCACGCGGACAGTAACTAATGAAATATCTACGTTTAGGACCGATTTCAATAGCCACGTTAATTTGTTCTTGAGTTTCCGCAGAAACGTAAATAAAACCATCAACGATTTTTTTGGGTCTCCACCTATTATTAGTGTAAAACTCAACGATATCGCCGAAAAAACAAACTTAATAAAAATTCCGCACAGTCAGATCGTCAATATCACGTACGTAGTCGCATCGGGATCAACAGCATGGTCGCCGCAAAATAGAACGCTCGAATACAGACTGACAATATATAGTTTATTTGACATTACCGCCAGGGACGATTCAGCACCAATGGGGTCACCGTTTATTAATCCAGTAATGACGGCGTTAATCAAAAACGTAAAAACAACATTCAGAACAATTATGTCGGGGATGGTGGATCAGAATGCTATTTTACATTATCGATGGTGTCTGGAATTTCTAACTGAAATTTAGATTATTTTATAAAATGACGGATCTTATCAGCTCGTACAAGTACAGATACACTCAGGTATGCGAATGTCAGGATAAATTTTAAAAAATCATCGACGATTACACGATAAAGGTAAAGAAATATCGCAGACTCATCGATATTATTGACGTTATCGTTTATTCAGTTTCCGCTGTTGTCGCTGAACTGGTCTATTATTATCGACGATAACGATGACAGCGCCTGCTATAATGACGCTTATCGTTTCAACGGCAACGACATGCACGGGCATTCTCAACATCATCGGGAAGCAAATATCCACATGCACCGATGAAAAACTACGCGATTACGTAAATAAACTATCATTGGCAAATGCCGCGTATTCTAAACTATCGTCGTATTTGTCTGAGTATCTCAGCGATGGCAAAATATCCGATGATGAGTTCGCGACGATCATGGGCACGTATAATGAAGCATATGTCGATAAAACGACCGGCCAACAACGCAGAAAATTCAATAAAATAATAATAATGGCAATTTTGCTGATCGCCCCATTAAACTCAGATTATTTAGATAATGTCAGCGGAATTATTGCGTGAGATCGCATCAAACACAACCCCGATAAAAACGTCGATGATATCGCTAAGTTCGACTAATCCCGAATTTAGCGTCAATTTTCCCGTGGCAATTCCGGCAAATGAAATAGCGTTAGCTCAACTACGCGTTTATCATAGTTGGCCAAACATCAGATCGACATCGTTTGGTGGAAACCAGCCCAATAATTCGCTCGTATTCGCGAATAAAACCAAACCCGATGGAACTCCCGATTGGAACGTCGTTGGGATTCCAACACGCAGTTATCAGATCGAAAAAATCAACGACGAATTTCAGCGTAGAATTAAATCGATCACAGGAAAAGAATCAAAAATAGCGATTACCGTTCACGATCCAACATTATCGTCCGCAATTGATTACGTCGTGGATAGCTACCAGAGTTCAATTAGGTCAGTGTTAGGATGGCCCGACGTTGCTGAGGTATACCATGGGCCAGCGGAACCAACAAAGGCAGAATTTCTCACAACAGAAAAAAAATATATAAAAAAACTGACGTTTTTCTCGATTATCTCGACTGGTTAGAGAATTTACGTGCTGGATACTCCTACATGGATGGAGCAGATGAAATCCGGATCCCTATTTATCGTCATCGTTCTGTAATCGATCATAAACGCGATCCGGTAACAAACCAGCCCGTGTACGTCGATGGTAAAACCACTGAAATTCCCTATGAAAAACCGATCGATGAGTCGGTCTCTCTGATCAAATTTGATTACGGCGTTAAAATCGACGATCTGAAAAATTCTCTGTTATCATTATCTCAGCACTACAGCGAAGACGTAAAAAAAAACGCGATTGGGCTAATACAGCACCTCAATAAACTCAGATGGGACATGTCCATAATTAATCAATCTTTCCTCGCAGCAGCATTAATTAGAGGCGATACAAAAAGGGTGTTTACTGATTACTACAAATTAACAGAGGAACAGCTAAACATAAAAACGTTCACAATACCAAAATTAGATTCAACGGGGTTAAAAAAAAGCAACTCGACGATCTTATTAATGAGTACTTCCCTAAAATCCGCGCATCGTGGAGAAAAATAGCCCCACCAGCAACTGTTCTTAGACACGATAACGATGTGACAAAAAAAATAATTGCGATTTTGATATCGACGTCGATTTTATCGTGGAATTAAGATCGCAGCAGAATAATAGTTGCGCGAGCTGTAATTGTAACATGGCGTGGGATTATTCGGCCAATGACCCACGACAGTTTACTGTTGATAGGATCAATAACGAGCTCGGCCATATAAGAGGGAATGTAATGTTGAGCTGTTTGGAGTGCAATCGACGTCGGGGTGTTGGAGATTTATGAGAGTAAACTCGGCGGTAATTGCGTATCGGCCGGTATTATCTGTAGTTGTTCACGTAAAAAACTACGTTGAGGCGCGGTTGAGTCCAGTTTATACGTAGTGGGCCTACCCTTTGATCTAATTATGCTAGAGATCTTGTGCGTTGTCAAGCTCCAGATGGGATCGGTCGTTCTTCTTCTGCCGGGTTCGAGTTCGCCGGGTTCGTATAAATATCTCACCGTGACATTGCCTAATATCGGCTGATGCAGATTGCTGTACCGATGCGGTATATTTTTTTTTACGATCGCATCGACGGGTTTCATGGAAATCGTCCTCGTTATCTCGTTGTTTAATGCAGCTACCACATGAGGTAATCTCAACGCCCACTCGCGGGATTGGTCTATTTCGGTGGACATTTCAACCGCGTATTGATACCCGAATAGCCTTTCGCCGAGGGTTCTGTTAAATCGTTCGACTATCGCTTGATCGCGATGAATTTTTGTGTGTCCTCGTCTGATTTTAACGTTATTTTGTTTCATTAATGTTGAGACCACGCCGAAGAATTCCCTGCCGCGATCAACCTGAAGTAAACGCGGCCAATGAAGAGGCCCACGTTGATAGACGCGCTCGAATGCCGATGCAACCTCAGCTGATGTTTTAGTCGATAATGGCTCGGCTTCTTTGTACCTGCTAGCGATGTCAACGATAGTTAGCGCGTATTTGTATGTGCGTTGATGCGCGTTGGTTTTAACGACGTCGTGGGGTAAATACAAAAGATCGGCCTGGTGAACTTCGTTAGAACACTGACGTTAAATTTTACGTAGTTGATCGTTTTTGGCGGGCTCAGATATATTTGCCATATCGCCTGTTTAGCTAACCACGATTTAGCGACACTACGCGGAACCTTCGCTAATTCGGCGAGTTTGTCAATGGCGGGTTTACCCCTCCAAAATCCCTTCGGCGAATAATAAACGGACTCCATTATAATAAAATAATTTGATTAATTGCCAGCCCTTAACAGAATTTTGCCTTTCATGCCGGCTTTTATCAGGAAACTAGCGAACTGTTCTCTGAGTGATTTATTAGTGTTGGAATTCAGGGTGTGAATTAAATTTACATCCGCGATGTGACGTTGTTGTAGGTCGTTATTGGCATACGCGACATCGTAGACGTGGCACGCGGCATCGATCTTATTTATCGGGTATTCTCCCGGTTTTGGTTGATTTTGGTTGTCTAGTCGAATATCGAGACGAGTTCCAGGACCGCAGTAATTATAGCCTGGTATATGTTTTTCACCGGGATACTTCGCCTATGGAGCACCCGGCAATTTGCTTAATGAAGCAGCGATATCGCCACCGGTTTTCATAGGGACGAATTTGTATTTTTTTGCCCCGCATATCGCGCATATGCCGGTAAGCGCGCGTCGTTTATTTTTTGTTGTTACCGTTGATAACGAGTTTGTGCTGGTACGTTTTTTGCAACGAACGCAATATACATCCATAATAATAGTATATGGATATCATTAATTTCGCAGCATCGCGAAAACGGGAGCCGGTTAAACATCACCCGGCATTACCGAATTCGGTCAGGATAATTATATTTGGCCCGTCTGGCTCCGGCAAAACGCAGTTACTGCTCAATTTGGTAATGAGATGGTTGAAATGGGACAGGTTGTATTTAGTAGCGCCATCTGTGGATGATCAGCGGTGCTATGAGGTACTCAAGGAATTTAACGATAACGCGAAATTCGTGAGCGGTGATGATGTCGTCGATTTTATTACCGATATTGATGATGCCCCGGCTATAGATGATCTTGATGGGGACATCAATAATCTCGTTGTATACGATGACGTGATGTTGGATAAACAGAACAATCCAGCTCGGATATTTTCCCGAGGTCGACATAAAAACACGGACGTCATTTATTTAACCCAGAAATATACGCAGATCCCCAAAGTAATTAGAGATAACTGCAACATTTTGATCGTGTTTAATGGCGTAGATAATTACACGCTGCAGAATATTTTTTATACGTGGTGCTCTGGCGACATGGACATGATCAAATTTAAAAGTTTCTTCGCCAGAGCACAGGCGATTCCATTTGGTTTTATAACGATAAATTTACATGACCCTAGATCCAGATATCGTGTAGGACTAGATAAAATATTTGGTTAAATGCTGAGCAGCGGGGGGGGGGG
>JAECUM010024200.1:0-17741 GCA_016617855.1 Megalonaias nervosa
AGCCCTGACGATTCCTGTGATGTTGTAGATATCGAGCTTACCAGCACTTCCAGGCTTTTGATGACGACATAGACATGATTCTTGAAATTGCCGTCATCCTTTCGTGGCAAATACAATGCAACGGCTAGAATATATATGGAGATACTATCAATGTCCCCTGACGGTACATAGCAGACAACATTTTCTCCTTCTTCAAGTCCGGTTGCAATATAACAAAGCCAGTCTGCCTGAGCTAGCTCTGCATCACCTTTCTTTTGCTTGATGTCCAACTCCTCAGAACATACATATCCTTTGTCTGATGCAAAATGGGACCGTACTGAGATAGCAAACTGTTTACATGATATCTGCTTGTGATGCTCAGGAGTATCACATGTGCATGGACTGAGATAATACTCACTATCTATATCTAGAACGATATCTTTCATGATTCGAAGTTCTCTCACATGACCAGTCAGAAACTTGCTGATAATTTTTTTTTCTCAGCCAAAAGTGAAACCAAAGCAGTCCGTACACCTTTGGACTTTGAAACATTTCCCTTAGTGTACTCAGGTGTAACAACAGCTTGACAAGTTTCATTTCTGATGTGGCATGCTCGTTGAATTTTTCAAGCTTTAGTAGCATTTTCATTCTTTTTTCTTGTTTTGCAATTACATCAGTCTTCTGAGGTTTAAATTTTGCACGTGTGATGGTAACACTCTTTCCAGCTTTCACACGTTGCTTTAGAACCATGGGCGCATCAATATTGTCAAGGTTTGGCATGTCATGCTCCGTAAGAGAAAACAAGCTATGTTGACACAAGTTATCTATTGATGAGATAATTTCCAGTTTGCAACGTTTTTCTGTCCAAGACACACTCAGACAAAGGTGTGGACTTGAATTCATGTATGTTCTGTGGTACCTTATCTTCACGTGTCGGTAGGGCTCCTCGACGTAGAATCATTCTTATAGTTGGTATTACATGTTGTAGATCTCTCTCAGTCATATGTTTTCCAAGAAACTGCTCATGCTTATATAACTCATCTTCCTCTGTGACAGTACATTTTTGGTGTTACTTTTTGAAACCGATTCCTCTGCACTTAACAGTATGTCTACCACTGACATTCTTGGATCAATAGCTTCTAAAGCTGCTGATGGTCTGAATGCTTTCAGGGCATCGCGATGATTCATTTCACGCTGAGAATCCAGACTGAAGTTGGTATCACTTTTTCCAGGATGTGGTGTTGCAAAAAGTGAGGCTTTGAGTTGCTGGTGAAAATAGCCAGCACTAAAATCTTCACATAGAAGGTGGATATAAAATTTGCCGTATGACGCAACACCATTTACAAACGCAAATGGCAATGATGCTTTGACTGTGGAAAGTAGCAGATTATATCCATGAGTTCCACCAATTCTCTCAGCTATTGACAGTCCAACAATTTCATCACAATGCCTCATTAATTCTACATGAAGCAGGGAGGTTCCAGTACTACCACAAGCTGCATCAATGAATTCAAGATATTTTCCACCCCATTTGCCTTCAAGATCATCTGAGGACATCACTGCCATGTGTTTTATCAGAGATTTTGCTGTAGGTGGCTCAAGACACTCAACGAATCTTACGAAGATTGCTAAATGGAGAGTTAAAGATAGCCTTCGGACATTTCTTATTGATGTTTCAATATGTGTTATGGTAACTAATTTAGTCCACTCTGTTTCGTCCTCATCATCCTGAAGAAATTTCAGGAGATGGAATAAGCCACATGTCTTATAAGCACTAAACAAGTTGGTAATCTTGGATTTCATGAGGTGTAGAACAGGAACTTCTGGAAGGAATTTTATGCACTTCACATTTTCTTCCATGAGAATGAACAAATTTGATGCAATTTTCTGATATGGAGCAAATAAAATACAGTCTTTTTCACTTTGTTCTTGAACAATCTGTCCATTTTTTTTTACAAGAAAGTCATCACAGATTCTTTTAGTTTCCATTTATCATCATGTTTTCCAATTGCTGGTTTGGGTGTTTGCAGAGAAGGCATGGTGGTTGATATTTCTTAAATGGCAGGGGTTTAACTGACTTTGATGGTTTGTTACTTCCTTCTCCTAAAGTGCCATCTTCTGTTACTTCAGAGAGACTGTGATCTTGATCACATGTTGTACTGCCTTCAGTAGATATTGTTGAAATAGATGATTGTCTTGATAGTGAACCATCTAAATGAATTGTCCAGTCTTCCTCAGGTTTCATGGTTGACGTATGTGGCATGATGTTACAGGGTCTACTTGCTAGAGAGGAACTGCTCGTGTTTATTATAGGAATGCTTTAAGTATCAAAGCGCACTCATTCAAAAGTTCTTCTACTTCTAGTTCATCAATATCATCGTCAGTGGTGTTTGTAGAGAACAAAGACACTCTTTGTGGCAGCGAAGAAACCTTCGATTGTGGACAGCTGAGCTACGCTATGAGCAAAAATATCCGAGAGTTGTGAATGGTCAAAGTACTTTTCTAAGTCATCCAATTCAGCGTGCTCTTCATCACTACATGACTGATCTACTCCTTTGGTGGCTGAGTATATGGGATCTTCCGTAATTCTTAGATCTTGGAATGAGTTTTCAATGAAGAGATGGCAATTGTAGACCGTTCTGCTGCATTATCAAGTAGATCTTGCAATGTAGATGAAGCTGTGATGATAGTGCATAAATCCCAAAATATATGTTGGGTGAGCAACGTCTGCATGGCTGTTTCTTCCTCAGTTAGATTGAATCTGCATCTCGCTATATCATTCTTGTTCAGTACTATCCGATCTTTACAATCACATTTTGGATCACCTTCGCATTCTTCCAGATGCCAATCTAAAGTGACCTCGTTGTCTTTTGGAAGCCCTTTCATTGTAATCGGTAGTGTGCATATCTGTGTTGTATGGCTTGAGCCACGATCAGGATCTGCTCTTTACTGCAGTGTGACAAGGTTGTCAAGGAACAAAATCAAGTGGCATTCACGTAAGCTGACCAACATGCTTTTTATTGTAGGTGTTCAATATGATATCATAAATTGTTTGAAGGCGTCTAATCTTGCTGGCAATGCAAGTGGTCTGATTGTCCGATTTTCTGATACTATCAGTGTTGACAGCTCCATCTTAAAGAAGAAGACAGAATGGCAAGGGTACGTTCAATTGCCATTCTTGTAACGGATCATATCCCTTCACTTTTTTGGATAATCTATGTTCTTTTCAAATGCCTTGAAACAGATTTTGCAATGTTTTCCATCTAATGTTTCGTTCAGAATATCTTCATCTGAAGTACGTTTGTATACATAAATTATTTTATTGTGTATTTCCTTTGTAATGTAAAGATCTCTGAGAATATCAGTATTGTAATGCCTGTGTATGTAGTTCTAACTGACACAGTTTAGGACACACGGTACTAATTGTGTGGAAAAATGGGAACCAGCCTGGAAATGGGTGAACATAAAATACAGTATATATGGGTTTGGGTGGCCAGGATTGGTTAATAATGTAAGTTATGTTTTAGGAAAAAGACTCTTTTGAGAGCTTATCCTAGTTGTAAGTGAAAATAATACAGACATTGTTTTATAGATTGAATTTCAGTCCTTTAACATTTTTGAGCTGGAACACTCATTAGTAAAATTAGCACCTGACTCTTTGGTGCGGAATTGAAAGCACATGTTTCAAACACATGCAGGTCCAGAAAATGCCGCGGCTCATATCCTTTCCTCTACACAGAAGCTGACTTCCAGGTTTCATCTATATTGATAAATATAGGTTTGATCATGAGCACTCAGAAATTTTAAGTTATTGAATTTTTAATATCATGGTGTTTGCATAGGTTTACTATGGGAACTGAATTTTTTAATACCAAGTTGTATTGCATCCTTTTTGTGCTGGCACCTGTTTATCATTAGTGACAGTTCTTGTCTAGTGTGGGGAGTAGACTGCAGTCCTGCTGAGCCGACCTTGATGGGACCATTCTCCAGCTATATTTTAAAAACAAACATATACCGCATACCTTGGCCAACATCTACCGCTAAACCGAGTGGCTAACTGCCGATATGGTTATATCTGTAGAGGTACCGCGCCCTTTAAGGCCTGTTTTTCAAATCCGTCTTCCAGAAGATACAAGATTGGGTTATTACATTTGATTATTACATTTGATTATAAGTACAACAATTGTTCAATAATTGAATACCCTGGGTATATAACCTCGAAGTCGTAATTTCACAAGGGCACGATTATAGAGAGAATAGCTCGTTTACCCTGGCAAGAATATGTCAGTTGCATAAGCATTAGCAACGATCAGTAAGGTTTGCCTTAGTACTGTTACATTCATGTAGCAAATGAGGATTCTTATGAGTACCAGAACAATTATATCAATGTCAAATTCTGCAGAAAATGACTGGTTGCCCTTTTCTGATTGGCGGCCAATTTATTTGGTGGAGGGAAAATCGGGAAGACCCACGTGAAGCTACTGACAAGCTTTGTCCAGGGCCGGACATAGGACGATTGGAACAATTTGGCCAAATCGGGCCACGCACTCAAAGGAGCCCGGCGCCTTAGTAATTTTTAAAAAATATATCTATGGAGAGAAAGTAATTTTAAAGCGATGGAAGAAAATTTTAAGTTCAATATCATATAAAACTTGTTTAAAAGTTTATTTCCAAATGCCGTGCTCACAGGGGGCCCAACCCGTAAATCCAGGAGGGCCCAGCCACAATGATCCAAATCGGGCCCCGCGTGTGCTAAGACCGCTCCTGGCTTTCTCACATATCTATGTAATCGAGCCGAGACTCGAACCCATGTGGACAGAGGTGGGATGAGAGTGATGTGTAAGGCCACCTGGGACCCCAGCCTCTTTCCTACCTTGGACTGTACACTTCTAATCAAAACAGTATGATGTTCAGGCACCCGCCTCTCAAAGCTAGTTAGAGCATTAATATTTTGAAAAAGTGTGTAAATTACCAAGATTTTTAATCTGTTCATATTTGTAATGCATTATGTTTCATCTTGTACGCCACAGAGACTCTTATACTGCCATATAATAATGAGACACGTATAATGCCATACAGTCACTTATACTGCCATATAATAATGAGACATGACTATTGTCTTTCTTAAAAATATGACTTGACTAGCTCAAGAATTGGTTGAAAGATTATACTTAAATATAACTTAAAGACGTAGGTTATCGTTTAAGGTATACTTCGGTGAACTGATCTCATTTTGTTGAAAAGCATGAAAATATTGGCTAGTGGAGGGAACTATATGTATATTTGGGTTTAATAGGTCATTTTATATTGAAAGTATTTATCATGCTTCGATTATATTCACGAAACACAAATTTGGTCGAAAACGACAACTGGGGAAAGAGGGGAAGGCTCGCGGCCTAAAACCACAATTTCAGATTTTGGTCGTGTTTTTTTAAAAATTTTTTTAGCGGCACATTTAACAGATTATTGGTTGTATCATGCCGAGGAAACGAGAGCTAAGCGCATTTCCCAAGGTCACAGTTAGCCGACACGGGCTGGAATGGGCGGGTATCAAACCCGCGACCCTTGCATTGCGAGGGTGATGTTCTACCAACTAAACTACCGTGGCTCGCACAGAAGAGCATCTTTTTTTTGATGTTAAGATATAGACGAACCGTGGCATAATTCAATCACTATTTCATATAACTATATCAACAATAAAAGATTTCAATATTGCTGAAAATTCGTATTCAACGATTAATCATCATTTATCGCCTTTTATGGTATCTTGATATCAATTAGGCCAGATTTTGCTTTACAGATCCAGGTTTTCCGTCAGGGGTCAGGTTTTCCTTAACGGGCCAGATTTAACTCACCCAGTATATTTTCAGCTTGGCTATTTCAACAAGAAATACTGTGCACTACTCGCAGTAATGAACTCTAGTAGAGAGGTACCGTATATATTCAGTTATAAGTCGAGTCAAGCTGGAAACAACAAACTTTCTGAGCCATAATGCGCATGCAGATTAGGGTCAATGTTGTTTTTTTTCTACTGATTACTCCTAATAAATTGCACTGACCGAGATCTGATGGGGCATTATGCGACGGCAGATCTGGTTCTGTGCAGTTTGCAGTTGGACTCGTCTTATAAGTGAATATATATGCTACGTCGGATTAAATTATTTAAACATTCTCTTTGGAAGCAGTTGAGTTTTTTTTTTCCTTATCTTTCTTTTTTATACGCTAAAAGAGTTAAAAGGATATCATCTCTTTGAGAGCTTCTCGGAAGAAATCTTAATTCGGTGACACCCATCTTTAATTTATTCAATCTTACATATATAAGCTTCTATTCCTGTCTAATAGCTTTCAAATAATTCTGTCTGGTGCATCAGTCCTAAATAGAAGTTTTAAGGGGTGAAAATATTTTTCATTTCCTGAGTGATAAAATGTCTCTTACTTACGTATGTAGAGCAGAGAGGTGAAGAGAGACCTCACTGCAAATGTAGATATTAGAAAAAGACGCCTCTGTGTTATTTGTTGCTTATAACAGGACAAAGTCGAATTTTCACTTGACAAACACTTGACTGAATCAGGACAAACATGTTCACACAATGTGTTATCACTTATCTTTCCTTCTTCCAATCCCACCCATATTGTGTAATCACTTATCGTTTCCTTCCTCATGTGTTCATAGATGACTCAATACTAGTTTGGCCTTTATTTTCATCTATTTAAATGCAATACATTGCATTTTATAACGTGGAATATATTGCAATACGTAGATAAATATGGATCTATCGAGAATTTTCGTATGCGTGTCCTCGACATGTACTCTTGTAATTATCCTTGCGGGCTGTTCATAGGCGATGCTGACATGGTGATGCATTTAAGTGTTTAGGGTATGTCGGTGTGGGTCTGAGAGAGAGAGAGAGAGAGAGAGAGAGACAGAGACAGAGACAGAGACGGAGAGAGTGAGACAGAGGGACAGAGAGAGACAGACCGAGAAACATACAGAAGAGAGAGACAGAGACAGAGAGAGAGAGAGAGAGAGAGTGGGAAAGAGACAGAGAGTGAGAGAGAGACACAGAGAGAGACAGATAAACAGAGAGAGAGAGAGAGACATAGAGAAACAGATAGAGAGAGAGAGAGAAGAGAGAAAGACAAAAAGAGACAGAGAGAGAGTAAGACAGAGGCAGAGAGAGAGAGAGAAAAGGAAAGAGACAGAGTGACAGAGAGTGTGAGACAGAGAGAGACAGAGATAGATAGAGTGAGAGAGAGAAAGAGAGAAACAGAGAGAGAGAGAGAGAGAGAGAGTATTTATTAATTTTTATATTAGGTTTTTTATGTTGTTAAAACAAATGTTATTTTCAAAATTTGTTGGCACAATTTCATACAAAAATTTATACACCGTGAAACAAATAGATCAGCGGTAAATTCGAAACCATTAGTGACTATTGTAATAAATATTGCAGATCTGCACTAAAAAAATCTTTGATGTCGGGTAACAATATCAGAATGGGGGCCGAACTAAAACAAACTTTGGTCAGCTGATCTAAAAAAACGTTTGCTACGAAAATGCTACGCAGGGTATCTGATTTTTTCTAAGGTTTTGCTTATTCATTTTAAGGACTAAACATTTTTGTGCCTTATTTGGAAATATCATATCGAGGCTAACATAACTGCCATAATCATGGAATTTGACGTGCATATTTTGCAAGTATATATAATCCCCAAATTCCAGAATGTGTTTTTTGTTTAAAACGTAAATTGACATTATTAAGTCTGCAGTGGTATTTGTATGTAAAACTTTCCACACGTGTACTCTATTTATTTCATTAATGTTACTTTGATTTCTAAAGACTTTTAATAGTTTACAATCTGAAAATGTTAATGTAGCTTTTCGAAATTATGTGGACTTAATACATGATCTTGAAAATATAGTGTGTAGGTTCTGAAGAAGATATTTTTTTTTTCCAGGAATTCATCAGAGTCGTTGTACTATGGAAGTTTGAGATTTACAGTGGAATATAATGCATCTATTACAATGGAATAGAAATGTATCTGTTTCAACAGAATAAAAATGTATCTTTTACAATTGAATATAAATGCATTTGTTACAGTGGAATATAATTGTATCAGTTACAATGGAATATGAACGTATTTGTTAATTGGAATATATATATATATATATATATATATATATATATATATATATATATATATATATATATATAATTACAATGTATTTGTTACAATGGAATATAAATGTATCTTTTTAGGAATAAAATGTATAAGATGATTCTTCAACAGACTGTAGTACTTTTATGAGTTTCAGCTTGGGCTTTTACGTTTTTACGTCGGTGCTAATCTGATGACATGAAATATCTTAAACGGTGATTCTCTGTGTGTTTATAATAATGATAATAATAATAATAATAATAATAATAATAATAGAAGATACCAAAGAATTAATCTCTGGATATTTTCTATGCAATTTCGATACGTTGTATTAACAAAGAACTTATGACTGCGATTGTCACGATTTTCTATGCCATCTCGTTACTTTATTTTAACAAACAAATAACGGCAGTGATTGTCAAGACTTTCTTGTGCGTGAGTGCGTGCGTGTGTGTGTATGTGATTTGGATTTTTAACGATGTCTACAGTGTGGCAGTTTATAGTGATGTCTAGGACTGGGGCATCATGCTGCATACATGCAGCATCATGTCCCACCCAGTCACATTATCCTGACACCAGACCGACCAGTCCTAGCGTTAACCTCTTGCTGCTCGCCAAGCGAGGCAGCTACTAGTACCATTTTTATAAGTCTTTGGTATGATTCGGCAGGGGTTCGAAACCGCGACCTCCCGCATCCGAGGCGGACGCTCTAACCACTTAGGACACCGGAGCGGTCCAAGACTTTCTATGCATTTTAGGTACATTATGTTAATAAAGAATTAATGACAGCGGTTGACAAGACATTTGCGCTTAAGGGTACATTTATTCCTCACTGCCAAGTTTCAAGGTCCCTTCCAGAGGAATCTGGCTCCAAAATCAGTTTTTGTTTTCTTCTGTTTTGTTGTTTGATGTTTTTAAGGTCGATGCCAACAATTCTATTCATCCTTGAATCTCAACATTTTTCCAGAAGCGAAAAAATTACAATAATGAAAAAGCTAACTTGTTAAGTGGTTATTATCTTTTAAAATTAAGATACTGGGTTTAGTGCATACTCCCAGAAAAATAGGAATAATTGACCAAATTTTGTTATATATAGAAAGTTCCTATCTCCCCAGTTTATAACGAGCACTAATAATCAAAGTGAATAGTTTTAATAGGAGATGGCATCTGAAACTATAATACACAGAAAATTAGAGCTTAATGTTTATGTGTAAAAATTAATTAGATTTTGCAGAAATCTCCTTAAATGGTACTGTAATTAAACTAAACTCTAAAAGCACGAAAAACGCCTCGAATTTGAAAATCGGGAAAGATATGAATAGACCAAATTCTATCTAGATCGGTTGCTCTTTCAATGCTTGGACTAGTCATTACACTATTTCTTTTCCAAAACTTACACTCAGCTTATCAAAATGGGACAAGCGAGATAAGGAAACATCTCTTTAAAAACTATCTAATATGTCATTAGATTTTTTTTTATTGCATATTTCTCGGAGAATTAAGTATAATTGAAAGCATAACTTTGAAGTAAATAACTTGAAAACATGAACAGTATATTGTTTCAACGCAAAATATCAATTTGTTGCTCCCAGCTAGTATAGTTTTTGCCGAGATATATGTAAAAATGGCTAGAAACAAACTACAACTACTTCTATGGCTCACCTGAGAAAATCTCCAGTATTAACTACCCTCGCACAACCCCAACCCCTAACCCCTTCCCCCTCCCCTGACTTCTCACCCGGGACCGTGAGCCAGGAGTCTTAGTCCAAAATCCGTTGATATATTAAGTATCATCCTTCTTCGAATGCATGTACAAAGATTTTGTTAAGAAAATATTAAAATTGCCATTTTAATTGCAATGTTTGCATATTTGACCCTTGTCGCCGTCCCGGGTACACCCGCATTTCTACCCAGCATTGCATGAAGAAATATTGTTATCATCAGTCGGACTGTTAGTCGGACGGTCGGACGGATGAATAGTATCACAACATCCATAACCCGCTAAAACATAAGGAACAGATAAATAAACAAAGAAACAAACGGACTAACGTGCACATTGGCCAAATAACGAAGAAACTATTTAACCAACCTACCTGTCTCTGATTTCCCAGATCTTAAAAAAGTCATATTCGCAGATCTGAGTTTTAGGATTGGGACCTGCCAGTGAAAACTGGAGGAAATATAGAGCCCAAAATCCAGTATCTTGGGACAGCACCCAGGTCCAGTTCTGATTTTCACCGTAGTTTCCGTCTTGGAGTTCCAGATCAATGTACGAATCGTTCTTTATTACTATTTCTGTGCAAAGAAGGGAAATTATACAACATATGCTGGCTTGTGTTTCTTTACGTCTGAGAATCCTCTTCTCATTTTTTAATTCTTGACCATTCTATGTGCACGTATTTGACCGAATGAAGGAGATTCACTGCAATAATAACATTCACACTGACGATGATCAGAAAGATGGTGATCATTAATAATAATAATAATAATAATAATAATAATAATAATCGAAGAAGCGCAATGAAAATAAAAATGACAATCGATATTATTATTAATTATGGCTAATGCATACTGATTAGTTATTGTTAATGCATACTCATTATATGCAGTACATTTTTGTTTACACCAACCCATTCAGATGGGATAAGACAACACAATAAGTCCCCAAATTTTCAGGATATGGCATCATTAAAATAAAAAGTTAATATTCACTGGCACATTAAGACTATGTCACAGAAATTGATATCTACTGTCGCAGCTGGGGGCCCCGAGTGGCCGAGTGGTCTAAAGCGCTCTCCGTTACGGATCACTGCCATCTCACCTCTGTCTGCGTGGGTTCGAGTCTCGGATTCAGCCAATGTGGGTATGTGAGAAAGCTTGCCAGTAGCTTCTCGTGGGTCGGTGGTTCTTTCCGGGGTTTTTCCGGGTTCTTCCTCCACCATTAATACTGGCCGCATTATATAGCCTATCTTGTGCTGAAAAATGGCGTTAAACCCTACAACAACAACAACAACAACTGTCGCAGTTGCTGAGCCCTGAGTGAAAACGCTAGCATAGCGAAAGAGGAGTTGTCTCGAAAGGGCAGGACAATCTTTGTCGCTGAGCGAGAACTATGAGGGAAAACAAAATGAATTTTGCTTAACGCGTTGTAAATAACGGCACAAAACTAAAATGCATCGCTTTCAACGGTATTCAAAGAGATTATTGAATTTTTCACGAATTTAGCACGAAATGGAGGTGTATAGGAACAATACATATTTGTTTACGAGCTTTAATTCAGCGTAAAACATTTTATTGCATACATTAGGAAAGCATAAGGGTTAGGCTCGAGTTCTTCCAACGTGGAATAACCTTTCCCATAACAAATATAAAACACGTGATATTTTATGAAACACATACTAGTTCATACGAGCTTCGATGGGATAAAGTTCTCACAAAACTAGTTGTGTTACAGAATAAGAGTAAAGAGAATAAAAAATCAAGTCGTTCAGTTTATACAGCAAACATGAAGACCAAGTGGGCCTGACTTTGCTCACGTGCCTTAACTAACTTAAAAGTTCACCACTTCACTAAGCAGGCATTTGAAATATTATGAGATCACAACCTTATATAAACTATCTCCCAACATTTATATCAGGCACATTTTTACCTGTTTTACATTTTGTCAGAAACAAATTATTTCAAAGTGAAAAGTATAGGTTTGTAGGGTGTTTTCTGTAGAAATTTATTATAAAACTGTTGATCGCTTATGTTATGAAAAAAAAATTGGTTCAGGATTTTCTGTTTGTGCATCTTCATCCAGATTTCATGATACATCTTCACCATTTTTCCAATATTGAAAGGCCTTGATTTGCCAGGTTGCATTCTGTCAACGGTGGTCAAATCCCAGTATTTTAACTCTCTTTTGAACTTGGATGTACATGCACCCTCCCCCGGTTAAAACTGAGAGTAAATATATGTACCTGGGCTACAGTAGTTAGAAAATCAAACATATGTTAACAACGGTCGAATATATGTCAAGCGTCATGTAATATGTATAACGTGTGACACAAAATCCACTTAACTGCAACCAGTTAAGCTGAGCGGGTCGGCATGATTTGTACAGAATTAAATGCCAATTAAGCCAGAATGCTTTCCGTCCTTTTAAAGGCGGATCGGTATTATACAGTTTGAAAGCTTTAAATGCCAGAGTCCCCTCTGCCAATTTTGTTGAAAATTGTCACATTTTTTGAGCAGATGTTCACAATAGCAGATGTCAACTGACACACGACGCACATGGTTAACCCACCCCACCCCCCCTCAGTGGTCTTACGGACAAGTGAGCTAAAAGAGTAGACTCCATTGCGTCAGAGAAGATGCAAAATTACAGAACAACTTTAATGATGATAACATTGAAACAAGCAGGATCGACCCTGATAACAAGGTGATTATAACAGTGTAACATGAAGAATGAATTAATTACGTATTTGATAGGTTTAATATGCTAATTTGTATTCGGATAAATTTACAGTACAAGCTAAATATCACGTAAACTTTACAAGGTGAATTTACAACGATTCGACAAACACAGTTATACAATTTATGGAGAACAAATTTAAATTCTAAAACAGCACGTAAGCTGCTTTAGAATCAAGTATAAGAAAGGTCACATTCGATTAAAAAAGCCCTCAAAATTAGTTATATGATTGAAATGAATGAAGTAATATTGCAAAGTGTAGAAAATAAAAGTAACTGTTTTAGACGGACGTTCTGTTGATTTGTTGATACCAGCCAAAGACAGTTTATAGCACATAAATTATTCTACGGATATTTTTATACCATTTTAATGATACATGAAGAATAATAATGTAGACATCGTTACTACGATCCCAAAAATAAAGTTGCTTACACAAATATCAATCGATTGCGGGAATAAGGAAACAGGACATACAAAATATACAATATAGTGAATGGAAAGAATGGTAACCGTCTACCTATACATTAAATACGCAAGAAAGAATAAGATTTCCCTGCAAAAGAGTTTATGCTAGTCACATGGTTGACCATTGGAAAGGCAGATATTGTTGATACTCAAGCATCGGAAAAAAAAAATGCAATAATTATATAAATAAATTTTATTAATGATAAATATTTTCTCAAAATACGCTGTAGCTGGTAAAGAGAATACCACAAAAGGAGAAGATTTACACGATTCTTTTTAAAAAAATATTCAGAGAGAGAAAACTTGAAAAAGCATATGTGGATGAAGAAGAGATTTTAACAATAGAAAAGTTGATAATCAACTGGAGAATTCCAATATGATTACTTCTCCACATAGTTAGGCCAAGAAGCATCTGTAATGGAAGTTTTAGTATGACCTTAAAGACAAGAATGTCAAAGTATTTTCCACGAAATGAAACCAGAAAATGGGTTGACGCTTTACCAGATGGCCACAAGAACATTCTTCACATATCAATAGACACCACTCCGGTTGAAGCAAGCAAAGAGGAATACAGATCAAAATATGAACAAATCTATGTCATTACTTAACAGCTAGTACATGTGTAGGCCCAAATTTCAGATAAGTGAAACAGTCAAAGTTTAAAATACATGTCAGTTTTTGAAAAGGGCCACCTTCGTAACTTTACTTGAGAAATTTTTAAAATTAGGCAGGTAATTTTAGCTGATCCGGTCGTTACAAACTAGAAGAATTGAAGTGAATAAAAAAAGAGCGCAAGTTTTACGAACAGTAGTTGCTATTGTATGTCAAACCAGTTCACATATAGTTTACCAAAACAAAACGAATGAACGATTAAAATAGTCTATCAATTGAGAGGTTTGTTGCCTTGGTTTCTTACGTCCAATCGGCCGGTTGAATGTAAGCCTAACTGGAGTACCTAGGTCGAAACGAAAGGCTCGGTGCTTCGGAAGTAATTCAGCCTGTTGGCACAGTGTAACCGTCTTCCGACCTGTAAGGTACTCCACAGTTTCACGTGCCTTGGGATATGAGGTTTAATTGGATAATTTTGTATCCTCCACAATGTTTAAGGTAGAGGGCACAAGCCTGACGAGCATGAATATTGTGTATATAAATTCACACAGAAACTAAATCAGCAGTTTTGTTTACATTTTCTTTGAGTTAGGCTTAAAAATCTTGAAAATGGGCTGGCTTGTTTGATGACTGCCTGTCACAGTTAGACTAGTATTGGAGATCAAATGCGCAGCTTAGGCTGGAAAAAAACAGCCAACATGGTTTACGTATTTATGTATGTTTGCTACAGCGGTAAATATCTCAAAATCGAAATGGTTAAGAGGCGATTATAAACATGCCAATCTGTTAAAAAAAAATGAACATCGCACTCAGTTCAAAGGTCAGACTGATGCACTCACTGGTTATCTCCATATTTCTCTACGCCTGTGAATCATGGACCATAACAGCTGATTAGAGAAAAGGATACAAGCCACAGAGATGAGATGCTTCCGAAAGATCCTTGGCGTCTCTTACAAAGACCGTGTCACCAATGAAGAAATACGGCAGAGGATCAGACAAGCCATTGGGCCTCAAAAAGACCTCCTGAGCACAGTGAAAAAACGTAAACTGCAGTGGTATGGGCATGTCTCACGATCATCAGGACTTGCCAAGACAATCCAGCAAGGCACTGTACAAGGAAGAAGAAAGAGAGGCAGGCAGAGAAAGAGGTGGGAAGACAACATTCGAGAGTGGACAGGCTTGACATTGAGCGACTCAATGAGAAAAACGGAAAACCGAGAGGAATGGAGGAAGTTGATTGTTCGGTCTTATGTGGTGCCCCAACGGTTTACCAGACTACGGGACTGATGATGATGATTATGAATCTGTTAAAATACCAATGGACGTTAAACATGGATGAAATCCGTACTGATTGCTTGAGCCGCCTTATCAAAATAGCTCTTTACTGTCAAAACAGAACGCTAAAAAGTGGGGTTCAGGGTAGCGATGGTTTAGTTTAAAAGTTATCAGTTGTACAAGGAATCAACGCAAATACCTTAATAAAATCTGACAAGCATGCTTTTCACAAAATATTATTGGCTAGCTATTATTTGTATCCTTAATTGTACAAAATATTCGCTATTTTCTGCAATCCGTCTTAGTCAGATGAAAATCTACCCAAAAACTACCTAGTAAGACCTGAGGTAATGTAAACTGATACTCTTGGTGGTATGCTACCTCGACTCAGACCAAGCAGTCCAGGCTACTGTCATACATTAGCGAATAAGTTGACTTGAGAGCTCACCTGGTCCATTTATGTACAATTGTGAAAACGGAGACCTGAACTGCACAGTCTTCTTCGCTAGCCAAGGTTCCCATGTTAGCCCTATGTACACCTTGGAGGATAGAGTAGATATTTTAGTGCTTTGTCCTAACGATATCTATTGGATTTCAGGAGTTGCCTCCCTTAGCGTGTAATGCTAGCTAACTAATAGCGTGTAAGAGTGGTGCATTGTACATCAATCGAAAATGGTGGAGGCAATTGATTTCAATAGGATACTTTGTAAGTTTAACATCGAAAGTATAACTACGTACCAGAGAGAAGCCATTACGGGTGTATTCGATTGAAAGGTATTTGTACAAACACGGACCGGCAGTGGAAAATTGCTTATTTATGAGTCCATTAAAGTTGTGTGCTCCCTTGTCTCGATCATGTAGGAAGAGTGTTCAAATTTGAACAAATTAATTTTGATTGGATGCGGTGGCTTCACAGACTCGAAGCACATAAATATCTGTTCGATCCATCAAGGTGTAGCTAGTGTTAACATATAGGAACCTTGGCTAGCGAAGATGCTGCAAAGTTATGGACCTGAAATATAACAACCATCCCGAATAAGCAATAGAAGTCACTAACGCTAGCGACGATATTTGAGCTTTTCATCGCCTTGAAAAACGTATAACCTTAGCATTCTATTATCGATTGCCTATCAGTCTGTCTGTTGTCTTTTTAAATATGCCCGCATGTTTAAGGGTACATTTATTGACCATAGAATTGTTAAATATAATGTGGCATAGGTTTGAATAAAGATAATGACTTCATGTGTTTTGCGTCATTACACTTTGTGGATACTGTCGGTCCGTACATCGTATAGATTGATATTAATAGTAGGCCATGCTGTATAAATATATATTCTGTTTCTGTTATAACACATAACAGTAAATAAATATCAATAAATGATGTATTCTGTTGGAATTTGCATCAAGTTGGCACATAGCCAAAAACTTCCGGAATGTTGATTGAATTGGGCCATATATTCGTGCAGCTTGATCATTGCACAGTTCAGAGACAAGTTGTTTTTATGTTCAGAAATGCCCTAGTACTGAGACGAGATATAAAATTTTAAATTTTAAAAACTTTAAGTGTTCATGGAACTCAAATTCTTTTTTAATTTAATAAATAAAAGTGGTACAGAATGGAGTGGCAATTTGAATATCTGAACATTTCTCCACGCATTTTAAATGTATAGGATTTAAAATTTCTCATCTGGTCCAGGTTTGTGACTTTCATTACTACTATAGTATGATGATCACTTTTTTGCCAATGAACACCAAAAATACCCATCCAACTTGCAACGGACTTCCCATTCTCTCTATATATCACGTTTATTATAACACCACTCCGGAGGCCTAAGTGGCTAGTGTGTCCGCCTCGGATGCGGAAGGTCGCGAGTTCGAACCCAGGCCGAGTCATACCAAAGACTTATTACAATGGTACTAACAGCTGCCTCGCTTGGCGCTCAGCATTAAGAGCTTAGAGTTAGGAATGGTCGGTCTGGTGTCAGGATAATGTAATAGAGTGGGATATGATGCTACGTGTCTGCGGCATGATGCCCTAGTGCTAGACATCTCTATAAATTGACACATTGCAGACATCATAGCGATATGACTTAAATTTTTTTTAAAGCTACGTTAAAAATCCAAATCACACACACACACACACACACACACACACACACACACACACACATTTCTAATATATTTTTGTATTATCAGATGAGATATATGTTTTTCGTTTTATAAGAATGTCTTTGTCTCGCTCATATCAATGTGTGTCATAATATATGAATGTGCTTGAGTTCTTAACGATTAAAATGAGAGAGAGAGAGAGAGAGAGAGAGAGAGAGAGAGAGAGAGAGAGAGAGAGAATTGAATTACCTTCGTTTAGAGCCACACTGACACACAGGAGAGAAATTATTAGGCCAAATTCCTCTGAGATCTTAAATGATCTTTTAGAAAGACTGTTTTCTTCCATCGTCATTTATTTTTGGCATACGGTAGTATTCAAGCTTACCGTTTACTTCTTTAATTTTACTCCGTTGAAATAAAATTGTCACTTTTCGGGAAAATGAATGACTTCTTTAAGGACCTTTACTGGATGAGCGGCATAGGACTGATAGCACAGTTTCTTAATGCTTGGTTCATTTTGAATGACACAGACTTGTTCCAACCAGTCATTATAAGTTAGTGTTTACTTCCGTTATGATAAACGTTAGTTTTCAGCACTCTGCAATATTTTTTAATTCTTTAGGACTAAAGGTTTCTTTCAATAGAACTTGACATAACCGCATTTCTTTGTTTGTCTGCAGGAATATATATA
>JAECUM010024201.1:0-17790 GCA_016617855.1 Megalonaias nervosa
TGTCGAGATTATTTTACTCAGTTATTGAATTGGCTGTGGAGTAGTACGATATACAACAAAATAACATCATATATAATATATAACATCATATATAATACACAATATACAAAGAAACACATTAAGAAACGAAATTACACATGGACGCAGATGTAGATCAATGACTTAAGCAAGGCAGTTTCCATATTATCTCCAAACATCAAACGATAGTGCATTACTGAAAAGGACTGAGAAGCAATAAAATAATCTATTAAACTATATCCACCGTGTCCAACATACGTGTCCTTCCCAATATTCTTATCATTACCTACATTACTTACACGCCCATTCATTATACGTAAACATGTTTGGTTGCAAAATAAAGTTATTGAATTCCATTCGAGTGTAGCTGTACAGTATCTTGTGAAACACGTGGTCTAATATCATCAACAATATACTCGTGGAGTAATGCATACATATATCAAATATTGTTTATCAACAAAGAAATCTGGGCGTCCTGACGTTCAAGCAATAAAATCACCGCATGTAAAAAATTTAGAATCTTTATGGAATAACTTTCTATTCTTAACAGTGGATGATTTAACATGTCAAAAATAACTGTATCCTTTATAGATTGGTTAATAGATACAATATAGCAAAGACAAACACATAACTAAAAGTTTTTCTAATATGGAACTATCGTGTACACACACACACACACACACACACACACACACACACACACACAGAGGACTTTATTGCGACTCATGTCACAACATAACCTACCTGGCTTATGTCGCAACACGGCCAATCTAACTTAATCATCCAAAGGGAAATTACCCCAAAATGTAAGACAGGTTCAGTATATCGAACAAGAAAACATATAAATAATCTATGTCTACAGTCATACATCAAAAATTAAAGACACAATAGAGATATACATAACAATGAAAAATACAAAAAGTATTATAAGCAAGTTTTAATCTAATGACGGCTATGAGATCATCGTCGGTCGCCAAAAGATTAATGTCATTGTTATACTTCTTATACCACAAGATGTCCTCACCAACCTTTCGACTGATTCTGTGTGAAGGTCAAGCTCTGTTTGGTAAACAGTGACAGCAAACAAATAATTAGCGTCGAGAAAGTCCAAGAGCCTAAGTTGTTCCTGAAATAGCAAACGTTTCAAAAAGCCACATATAATAATAAGCTGATTTGATACCTGACTCAGATGAAAGGCACTCTGCATTATACATGTGGTATTCCATACAGGTATATTAATACAATCATACATGTTGGAGAGAGACAAATCAGTAGATAACAGGGATTGATACAGGTGTTTATTCAGCGGATTCACCGCTGTAATAACAATTGCTATTCTATTACTTATTTGTTGACCATCATCTGCAATAAACCACTTTAGACCAAAATGACATTTCTGAAAATTTATTTAGATCTGAAGAATATTGCACGTTTATTGAGCAGATATGGAGCTTGGACGATTGCTTTCCATAATTCTTATATTATTAGGTTCAAAATAACGTTTGACAATTAATTTGCAGATTACACCTTCATCTAATGAGGCATCAATGTTACCTACACACAAATATTTGGTTAGAATTTTGAGTGTTCCGACAAAACAATTCTTATCGTTATCAACATATTTCTGATCATTACGATCTTTACCACGATCTTCATCCGTTCCGTAGACATGCTTTTCAATCTTGTGAATTAAATAATTTTTGATTCTGACAGGAATAATTAAACATCCACGAACATCATTTCTACTTAAATTATGAGTGGCATAATTGGTCATATTTGTCACTGAACATTTCTTAGCATTGTTAGCTACCACACTTGGGAAAGTATATCCCTCGAAAGATATTTCAATAACACGTTGAATTGTCTTATGTTTTAGATAATCAGTGTTTGCGTGTCTGCAAGTCTTTGAGGACCTGTTATTGCAATGCTTTGTATTGTTCACATTTGAATCACGCAATAATAATTCAACTTTGTGACCCCATGTCACTGTGTCCACTAGAAATTTTAGATCTGTACCAGACGTTTTGGGTTGCTCTCGCTTAGCAGAATATTGATTCAAGATATTCACATTTGAATCATGCTTAGATATAAATTACTGAACTTTGTGATCCTTGTGGCGTACTTGAGCTGGTAGTCGAAGTTGCTCTAGCAAATTTTACTTTATTCTGGGCAATATAAACATTGGACTTTGTACCCTGCTCTCTGTCAGTAACATTTTTATTCAAGTTATTAGAAAAGCCTATGCTTTCCACCAAAACTGTGACCTGTAAATTACTTATTTCTATCTGGCAATTACCATTCTTTGTTTCAAAATACTCAATACGCAGTTAGACTTCATTGATTAGTTGATTCAGTTGTCTCTATCTGTGACTGATTCTCTTCAAGTACGTGCAGTTCGGTTCTAATCAGCAAAAAGCTATGTTCAGTTACTTAGTCTGTGGACTGTTCTTGTACAAGGAGTACACAGAGTTCTGTTTTAACTATGACGTTACGGTCGAGACTGACACACAAGACCTTTCAATGAATTAATCATATCGCGTACAACACCGTGTAAATATGACTTTAGCTGTTTTGACTGTTTCTGGTTCACCCCTACGGACGTGTAAGCGCCGCTTTAGTTCGGCATTATTCCTAAACAGAAAATCTTTTGTTCTGTTCACTGTTTCAAAAATGATCTAAGTTCTTCGATTTTGACTTTAAAGTCTATGAGGATTCTGTTTGTGAACTCCTCTTTGGGCCCTTACTTGTGGATTTCATCATATATGCTTACTTCGTCTGTACATGAACCACCCTACGCTGAACAAATGAGCATGCACTATATGAATGGTCACGACACAATGGCAACAAAAAACTCCAAATCATACATGAACGTGAGTACGTAAAATTCGAAAAAACACTTCACAAAAGTTACATGAATTCAGATATATACTAATGTCGTTTGGACAGTCTTATTACTGTTGCATAATACACGTCTAATGAAATGATGATTTTTCAAACATCGTTCTTGCCGCTTATAAGAAAAATGCCCATCGACCCTGAAGAGGGAAATTTGGCTTACATCACAAAACTATCAGTACAGTCACGCCGCATGTGGTAATTGGAACATACAGCTTCGAGTATTAATGAAAAGCTGTTTTTGTGACGATATATTCACAAAATAAACACGTTATTTAAAATTGTTCCGGAAGTGGTTTTGCTTAGGCATGACGGCGAATGTTATTGTAGCACAACTTGATCAGAATACATTAGCTTTCTACGTTCAGCATTTTGTTTAAGTCCCGTGCAAATATGCGACTCGTGCACAAATGTCAGAAGTTTTTTTTTTCCTGTCATGTCCGAAATATATCAGACCCTGTTTGAATGGCAAAGGGAATGCTATTGTGATATTATCTATCTTTTGTAGAAGTTAAGCCATGATTGGGGAATTCACTGAAGAGAACAAATTTATACTTGAAATGAGAATTGTACAGATACAAACAAGGAACTAAAATCACGTGTCCATTTATGATTACAATTACTCACCCTCTTTCTGTCTTTTACTATTTTAAGGAAGCTCCATCTTTATAATTTTGACGCAGAAGCATCGGTCTACATATTTCTGGATGACGGACCACGCCAGATGATTAAATCGAAGAAATATGTTGTTTATTGTTTTAAATCAAAGTACATATTCTTAATATTTAATATTGTGCTTGCTATTACAAAGACTGTCGGGGGCCCCGAGTAGCTTGCTAGTAGCTTCTCGTGGGTCGGTGGTTCTTTCCGTGGATTTCCCGGTTTCTTCCTCCACCATTAATACTGGCCGCCATGTATAGCCTATCGTGTGCTGAAAAATGGCATTAAGCCCCACAACAACAACAACAACAACAACAAAGACTGTCAGGCGAAATACTGTCTTTCCTTGTGCATTAAGCGCTCCCAACTGTCAAAAGCCTTAGCCGGGATCTGTCGTCGCACGATGAGCCATTCGATTAGACTCATCGCTGTTCGAAGTACTTTTGATTTAGAGAGAACTGCTTCGATACAAATCTGCCAGTGCACCATTCTACGGCAAGTCTAGATGTTCGCAGTTAGTCACAGGGTTCGTATGAAGTGTAGGTAGATCTATCTATCTATCTCAGCCCATCTGTTTTCCTGTCTTATTGGCTGCACGGTTAACCGTTAGCCAATCCATTCTTCCGTATTTTCTGAATAATTTTGGCTATACAATTGGGTTTTGATAACAATAAATCTGACCAGGAAAAATGTTAATTTCTCCTCATTTGTCTGAACGACAGGAACGAGATTAATGATGTCAAGAGGCCCTCAGTATGATTAATATGGCAGACAAATTGGAATCGAGATTCCATTGCAAGTTTTAAAAGTTTAAATAATCAGTCATTACAGTCAGATACCATCCTTTTGCATACGAGCTGGCTTTTCTTAGATAGGGAAGAGAACATAACTTAATCATTCATAAAACGAAGACAAATTATATCCTCGCGCCTTATCGTTCATGCTAGTGACCTGTGAAATTAAGAATCACGACCTACTAAACTATTGTTTCGTTTCAAAAGTGTTGGTGATTATCTGATACGAATCCGAATAATGATTGCCTATCAACCAGTTTCATTGACTCGTTTATGAGTCTGTGTTTGATTCGAAAAAACACATTACACAATGCACGTATCTTCATTTGAACATTTTTATACAGTTTTCAATTCTGAATTTTACATCTTTAAACTGAGCTTAACACCCAGGGTTCCCTATCTTCTTTGCAACAAAGATGTTTCATGCTTTAACATACCTTCTAGAAGCGCAACGACTTTATTCATCGACAATTCTTGTCAAGACTAAGTGTAACACTTTTCCAGTATGGGAGGGTTTGTAGGTATTATCATAATAATTAAGTGCCTTTTATAATCCCGTTATTTTTCTACACATTTGAGTAAATCCAGTTCATTAGTTATAAGTTTTTTGATGGAGAAATGTTATTTTACTTGTATCAGGCACTAACATGAATTCAACATGGAAAATTAGCGTAGACGATACTGCATTGTCTGCATTTTAATGCAATCACTATAGCTTCAATGATATTGTCGGAACTGTCCCACGCAAAAGTCAGCAGGCTGAATTTAATAAACATTGAATTGAAACCTTACTTTTGCTCATAAAGTCTAAAAATCGATATAACATAATGATGCGTACAAAGTTCAAAAATGGATATATGAAAATGAGATCGTTCCTAAATAGAACCGATCGAAGAAATAAACAAATCATGCCGTATATCAACAGCTATGATCAAAGTATGGAACTATTACCAAACGTGATTATTACATGTTATTGTAGACATGTCGATCTCAATAATGATATGATCAAAGTGGAATTTATAAATATGTATGAACATTAATAAGGTTCATCAACAATTATGATGGGTGTATGATTGATTTTCAGACATATAGAGACATTGAATTTGATTTTTCGAATTACAGCGAAATTGAATTAGATTGTTTCAAAATGGAACGTATGATTTTATTTATCTCGTGGCATTCAGTAGACAAACACAAGCTCCCGTCCAACTGTGAAGGAACGGCCTCAGGTGGTTTGTTCCTCTAAGCCTGCCCAGGATCACTTGGAGCCACCTCATCCAGCAGACTCGCTGATCCAGAACCTTTGGTTTCTCACAGAGTAAACCAATTCCAGTCATTCGAACTAGAGTTACCAATGACCGTACTATCCGGGTTAAAAATAACCCCAGATTTCAACATCTCCCCGTCAACAGCTATGTTTGTGGGCAACTCTTAGTCTGTCCAAGCATATATAGCTGGTTAGAACTTCCGAGATGGCCACTCCAAACGTTAATGGTACCTTAAGGCGTTATCACACTATTTTAAGCGTCAGTAATTTTGTGGATGTTCTTTATGTTTCCCTACTGGGTCAAGCTTGACGTCTTAGGGTTAAAGTTCAGTACTCCCCTCCCTCTAGACAGGTGTCTGTTGGGCCAGTTTCCCTCCCTTATCCCCTCAAGACTGTTTGCGAGCGACCTCTGCCCTGAGGTCTATATTATTATGTATCCCTATTTCGCCTAAACTTTATATCTGTTTGTACTCTAATTTGAATCGGCATTTTATGGTTGTCTAACCTGGTTTTGTGGTGCGTGCGTGAGTGCTTCTGCTCTCTCCCTTTCTCTCTTGCATTATTGATGTCCATTATGGATCTTTTTTATCCTTATGGATGTATATTTCATATTTTTTTATAAGGTAAGGTAAATAGATATACAGGATTCATATTGGCGTCAGTAATATGTCACTTCATTCATAGAAAATATCCGCCAATTCCTCGTCAAAATTTGGCTTGTAATAGCTCTTTCTCTTCATGTATAATTCCTCCCTTTCTTGTTTTCTTCTCCAATGCTTCTCCATTATCCTCAATTTTCCCCGATCCCTCCGTGTGTTGTCGTTGTTGCTTTTTTTCAGCGCATTTCTGGATTTCCTTCTTGCTTTCATCTTTAGTCTTGTTCTTTCCTTCTTTTTCACCGTCATCCATTCCATAAAGTTTTCTTGTTTGTTATTGTTTATTGCATGCACTTGTTGGATTTGGTATTGCTGTTGCCTCTGCTGTTGTTTATACTCTGTCTTCCTTATATCTATTGGTTGGATTATATCCTTGCCTTGTGCGTTCCCTTCCTCCATATTTGGTTTTTGGTTGCTACTGCCATTACCATGTTGCTGTTGTTGCTGTTGCTGTTGTTGTTGTTATTGTCTTTGTGGAATTCCTGACGTCTTTACTTCCTTGGGTTGAGATTCACCTTTCTGTCCCCCTGTTTCCTTTACTCTGTCGATTTTCGTCACCCTTTCCCCTTGTTGTTACTCTATTTAATTTTACCTTGTTGTTGTTGCTGCTGCTGCTGCAGCTGTTGTTGGTTTTTGTTCGCTGTTTGTTGCTATCTGAGATTCTTGCTGTTTCTCGTGTTTCTGTTGTTGCTGTTGTTGTTTTCCTTGCTGTTATTGTTGCTGTTGGTTCTTATTGCTTGATGGTCATATTTCCCTGTTTGTTGCTGTTGTTGCTTCTGCTGGTTCCCATCGTTTCTTTCTCTGTCTCTTCCGGTCTCTTCAAATTCTGTGTAGGGAAATTGTTATCTCACATGTGTTTGTCTCTCTTACGTTTTCCTCTTGTTGGACATTATTGCGGCGCATGCCCTGTGTTTCCACAGTCCTTACATTTTTTGTGACAAATACAGCCTTTGTACCATGTCTTCACTAAAACGCCGTGTAAGAAAAAGACTGCATTCATTTTCTGTATTTCTTCTTTCCCAATTTCTGATATCCTGATTCCGTTCTTAATCGAGCTTTGGGGGTGGGTGCCCATTCTAGCGTTCATTAGTTTGCATTTTGTATATCCTTTCTAAACGTTCTACCGTACCTGCTAAAGGTATCTCGATGGTAGGTCCGCTATATGTAATTCTTCCGTCTTTTTCTTTAATTTCCTCAAAATAGGCATTGGTTCCTTTATGTTGAAAGTATCTCCTCTATAATCATTTTCCCGTACCTGTTATGTTCCCTTTGGTCTCAGAATGCATCCCTTTAAACCTTTCCTATTTAATGCTTCCGTTAGTTTAACAAACTCATCATTCCTCAGCTCCAAGACTACCCTAACCGTTGCAATTGATGGTCTTCGTTCCAGAGGTATTTCGGACATATCAATTTCCTGATAAAAACATTCTAGGAATTGTCCCTCTGCTGTCTCAATCCTCCTTGTACTAAAGTGATTCTCCAGGTCAGACATTTGCTTTCTATTCGCTGTTCCAATTGCACGTGCTGCACGTGGTTATCAGGTTTAAGTGTTCTCACAAAGAATTTAAATTTATTTTATTATTGCTATATCATTTCTAATGCTTCTTGGCCATTAATGCATACTGCATGGTCTACGAAGAGTGTTTGGTATCTTTTCTAAACTGTGGACTTGTTTGCTTAATTCTCGCCATAGCAGAAAAATATTTGAATACTTTCTTCCTCGCCAACAGCTAAAGATAACAATGTCTGAGCAGTGTGATACATGGGACACGGTTAAGTAAGAATGCAGTGATGTACAATACGCATGCGCGCACATGAATTGAATTATGCAATAAAGTATTTCATACGAACGACTGAACGAGATTATTATTTTGCTAACCAGGTTCGTACATGACCCTGTTTCTGGCTAGAATAATCGTGCTAGATTATAAAAACTCGAATACAACTCAATATGCAATTAAATTCAACATGTATATTCTGTTATAAAAATGATTAACCTGACACAGACTTTATTCTATCCAATGCCATCGCTGACTCTCTTTACCAATCTATATTATAACGATATAGATACTTAAGTTATAAATAACTTATTGTAGTCAAATTCACGGCTTGAGACGTCGAAGTAATCGCGTTTCTCACAGTCGGTAATTTGTGCAAGCATCAGTAGGTGATCCGAGCTCAGTATTTTGAATGGCTGAATCTATAAACATGTATTGTTTTGTTCCCATTTTACACGCTTGTATTTTAGTCCAAACAATTTCGTGACAACTTGTTCTAACATTGCCAAACGTACTTTGTAATTAAAATAGTGTCGAAAACTCATTCGTATGCCCTAATCTTAATTTCCAATTGTCAGAAAATATTTATACTGTTGTGACTGGCGAACTGTAGAACTAGTTATCTTTAGAGCTAAATAAGTTGTTTATTTTTCACAACTGACCGGACCAGGAAGTCTTCGACCTGCCTTATCGTAGCAGTCTGTCTTATCTTGAATGAAACAATGTGAACTCTCTTTCATAGAAAATGGTCACGAAAAGTTCCTAATTCTTCTAAATTCAGACTCAGCATTATTGCCGTTCTGGTGTCAGGGCGAAAACAAATTTCCCCGGTCTCTTCAAGAAGAACCGAATCACCCGCTTGAACCTAAAACACTCTGTATTAGTATCCCAAGGGTAAATTAAACACACCAGAGTGGCAACTACTCTGTAAAGTTTTTGTTGGCATCCAAATGATGTTATGCATCCATGTGAGAAATTAATTTGTGTAGTAGGTTCATATATCAGAAAGATATTTGGTCTAAATCTCTCCCAGCTTTAACAAGCAGAAATCTCCACGTTTTCAGCAATGCTTTAGTCATATAACTGATTTATTTACTTATTTCATTTACATGCATAGGGGAGGGGTCAATATTAATTAGCAATTAATACAACTAAGAAGTTTAATTACTTAATGAATGATTTAATGAAGGGTTTTCCGTTCTACTCTCTTCGGGGTGCCAATATATTAAGTTCCTATATATTTCGTTCATTTTCCGTTGTTTATAATGAAATCCGGTGCATTATCATCTGACGTACCAAGGCCGTTTTACTTATTTTAGGCACATCATTATTTTAAGCGGAATATGTCAGTGGAAGTGACCATTCCGTAGCCGGCGGAATCACACCTTCTTGCTCTGTCATGTTAGGCAAATATCAAGAGACTGAGTTTCATAAGCATTTTATTTTCTGTTTATAATTTCAATTGCATTTTATTTTCAAATGCAAAATATCCCTTTCTTTAACACTTATCACATCTCCAAGAAAAGATCAGAGAATAAAATTAAAGATGTTTTAAAAACGCCTTCAAATACATTCAATATGATCTAATTGGCTCATTTGATTCAGTGGCACCTTATAAACATACAAGATTTAAGGCTTTCACGGAATACATTTATTCTATTAATATCTATTTAATTACGTATGTAACGATTTTCTCCTGCCTTCAATCAAATGATTTCAAACTTTTGAAGTAACTCTTTAATCTTTTATTTGTTCAGTCTTTTAATATTGTAGTTTTGTGTGGTGCAAGCGAACAAAGAAAATTTGATACAGTCAGAATAATCATTCGTTTTAGAAATGATACACCTCACATAGCCCGGTGTAAATAACTACATCGTTGATACAATGATACATCGTTGCAAGTAGAAATCACACCAAATTAGCTTCTTTTACCAATCATTGATATGTCATATGCAATATTACTTTAATCATCCATTTACAAATTAAAAATATCTTTTTATTTCCATGAACAAATGACCGATAGAAAAATCTAAATGCGGATGAACACCAACTTACTTCACTCTGCTCCTTTTATTACGGATGTCTAGATCACATATATTATTTTTAAAATATAGATTTTAATTAAGTCACGTGGTTATTGATAATTTTTAATTGACCTCTCCGCTGGCCTAGTGGTTAGAGCGTCCACGGAATACATTTATTATTAATTCTTTAATTCTATGACTGGCATGTACTGTATATATATATATATATATATATATATATATATATATATATATATATATATACTCTTTCCATTAATACATCAATGTCGAATTGCCAAGTTCAAGTCACCATCCTATTTTCGGTCTGAACAGGCCATGTGTGTTGTATGTAGGTCAGGACATCATCACGTGATCTAGGGAGTACATTTCTGCTGTAGATTTGCCATGACTGCCTTAGCTGATGATTGGCTAAATTGTAAAAAAATGTCAAGTGTTGACTGTTAAGGTATTTCATAATATAAAATAATTTAATTATTTGGGTTTATTTTCTAGTAATTCAGATTTTTTTTATTTGATGCGCATTTGGTGACTATGTAAAGGAATTCAAGCACAGCGTTCTTATTGTACAGTTTTAATTCAGTCTTGTGAGTGTTATGAGAAGGATTTCGTTTTATTTACTGTTCTTTGAAATTGCAGAGCTGAAACCATTTGTTCTAAACAGACAGTACCTCACTGGGTTGCCGTGAAACAGTCAAGGAAGATTAATAATTTCTCTGGATTACCATGTAAGATTCAAAGACATTTGTGGCATTCAACTTTAACTGGATTTAGCTTGAAGTAAACACTTTTGGATATTAGAACATCGATTCTTATGTGGTGGTAGCACATAAGCACATTATAACTTTCATTCATAATACTTTGGAAGCGTTTCCGGATTGCTGTTAAATTGATATTTCATTTAAGAAATTCTAGGAATTCATACCATGCATTATCCAAACATTCCATCAGCTATACGCCCAGTACCCCAAGGAGAAGGACTTCCGGTTCCTAATGCACCAGAATCATTCTCGCTTGAGTCAGACTAGGAAGAAGAAGAGGATGAAACTTCTAGTCCTGAACCATCGATGTCACATGACCCATATTATCTCCCATCCTCCTCCTCTGAACCACACCTCATAACACAAGGTGAACTGAATTACATTGTCTGGGATTCAGAACTGTCCAAGAGTAAGGCAGAGCTTTTGGGACCCAGACTACAGCAGTGGAATCTCCTGCCAGGTGATGGTAGGGTTTCCATGTTCCGTGACCGTCAAAAGGATCTTGTCCCATTCTTCTTTATGGAAGGTGATCTTGTAGCCTGTTACAGCATAGACGGTGTGATAGCAGCCCTCAACATCGTACATGATCCAGATGAATGGAGACTGTTCATTGATTCATCAAAGACGAGTCTTCAAAATCGATTTTGCTGCATAATGGCAATGTTTTGCCATCAATTCCAGTTGGTCATACAGTCCATATGAAGGAAACCTATGAAAACATGAAACAACATTTAAGATGCATAAACTATGACCAACATCAGTGGCAGCTTTGTGGTGATTTGAAGGTTCTTCCTCTCGTGCTTGGTCTGCAGACTGGACACAAAAAGTGCTGCTGTTTTCTCAGCGAATGGGATAGTCGTGCGAGAGATTTCCACTACATCAAGGGTGATTGGCCTCTCCGACAGTCATTGGATCCTGGGAAGAAAAGTGTTCAATATCCACCACTTGTTGAATCAAGGAAGATTTTGTTACCACCCTTGCACATCAAGCTGGGTCTGATGAAAAACTTTGTCAAAGCCATGGACAAAACACAAGCAGCTTTCAAGTACCTCCTTGGAAAATTTCCAAGGTTAAGTGAAGCTAAGATAACGGAAGATGTCTTTGTTGGTCCTCAGATTCTTGAACTTCTTCCAGATGATGCATTTGACCGTGAACTGCATGGTAAGGAAAAGACGGCATGGAAAGCGTTCCAGTTAGAGGCAACAAATTGTCTCGGAAGCAACAAGGCAGACAACTACAAGGATTTGGTGGAAAACCTCATCAAGGCATACAAAAGTCTTGGTTGCAACATGTCACTAAAGATACATTTTTTGCATTCTCATCAAGATTTCTTCCACCGAATTCGGAGCAGTGAGCGATGAGCACGGCGAGCGATTTCACCAGAACATTGTAACAGTGGAGAAACGCTATCAAGGCAAATGGACCCGATCAATGCTTGCACACTATTGCTGGACAGTGACAAGAGATGCTCCATTTAATGAATACATGAGACAAACCAAAAAGCGCCAAGTAGACACTGAATAAGGACTAAACTATATACTTGTATATACATAATATATTTGCCTTTTGTTTCATAAAACGTTTTATTTATATCACCCTTTTGATGTTTTTTTTTTTTTTTAAAGTGTTACATAAACATGACAGGTGAAATATTATTAAGTAAAGCAAACATAAACACATGAAAAGACTTAGGTTTACAATTTATGATTAAAACTCTACTATCTACACAATGTACATAGACGTAAAATCTAAAAACTTAAATATCTTGGAAACAGAAGCCAATCAGTTATTTTAATTGTCATATTTGAATTCACTATATCAAAATTCATAATAAACAGCACATTTTATCTCTGAAGCAGACGACTTCTAAAATATTGTAGACCAGTGTTACAGGACTGTACAATTAGGCGGACATTTCAGTCAATGATTACTGGACTGTACAATTAGGCAGACAGTTCAGTCAATGATTACATGAAACCAACTACAGTTAAAAGGCATTTGTTTTTGTGTTTTAACAAGACTATTGTTGACCAAAGGGGTTCGTCTGGTAAAATTCATTTTCGGCGCCTAATTAGATCCAGATGAAATTTATATAGTTAAAATACCCCTCTCTCTTCCTTAAATGTGTATTTGATTTTTATCCAGAACCGCTTTATGCTGGGGGTGGGGGGTGGGGGGTGGGGGAACTAACAATTAAACAACCAGTAGTGTTCCTTTCTGGTGTCGTAATTTTATTCATGGATTGTTGGCTGAAAATCTCTTATCACGAATATTGCCTAAAAATATATATATCCTAATTGCGCATTTGCACACATTGTGCATTTTAGTTAATAATAAGACTTAAAACTTGATTTTTGTTTGGAACAATGTCTAAATGATGTGTATATTTCCATTAGGTTCTGTTGATTACTTCTGACACCCATTTTCTTTCTCATTTTAAAGCTTTCGCACATGTATATATGTAGCGCTAACCTGCTGTTAAAATCTTGCCAGAATCGCCCAGAAATTTTTAAATGCATTTCTTGTTGTTTTTGTTTTACAAAAAAGGCAGAGCATACACGTTTTACAGTAATAATAATCGAATGTCGATACTGTGTATAGAGAAGAATTAAAAATTTCCAAAGAGACAGTACAATAGCTGAAATCTGTACAGTGTGTGAGGCATTTATTTGACTATATATCACAAGAATATTCTTCACCGACTGAGGATATCTGTGTTGATATATCCATGAACATACAATCGTTTCTAATTTTATATCTATATGGGTTTCCAGAATGGACGGAATGAAAAAAATAATAATACAAATCTATTTATTCCAGCGCACAATGCTCCCCTACCCATGATCTTGTTATCATCATCATTACTGTGTCTTAACAGATTAAAACTCAAACATTATTTCGCGATTCTTTGAATTTAAAAAAAAAATCAATGGCATTTCCTTTTAAACTAAATTTTTCTTTATTCAATTTCCATCTGGTTTTTTTACTTTCAATTCTACAATGTTAACTTCAGAACCAGTTACAGGTTTACTAATTAAACCCAAAACATTTGTATCAAAATATTCTTTTCCTCCAAATATTTTATCGAAACGTTATTAATTTCCTGCTTTAACAAAGATGGTCTTACTTCCAAAAGAGAACAGTGGATGGCAATCTCCAAGACATCGTCTTTCCTTAAGCAACCCTTCCTGTGTCGGTTTGGAAACGAAACTCTCTACCCTAGATGACATTATGAAAGCTTGTTGGTTGCACTATGTGAAATCAAAATATCAGGGACTAAGAAAAGTTTCAAAACAAAATGAATGAAATTCCAAATCAATTTCAATTTCTCTGAAATATTTCTGAAATTCGTGTCAGGACGAGCTCTCTATATCTGTTACGATCCTATGTCCATAAACTAAGCAAGAGAAATAAGGAAAACCAAAACGTTTTGTAAAACTTAACACACAATTTAATTATAATTTGAGATTTATCAAAGTATTACAATGAACATTTAAGAGGAATTTACAGTATTATCAAATAAATCTCAAATCCCAAATAATCCTGAAAAGTTCTACATAAGTCCTTATAATCGAATGTTCCGAATGATTTCAAGATCATTGAATATACTGGTTTGCTAACAGTCCTGCTGTATCACAATGTCATTGTCTAGAACTCCTTTAAATAAGTTCACAATTGCTACTAAAATTCACAATGCCATTGTCTAGAACTCCTTTAAATAAGTACACAATTGCTACAAAAAATCACAATGCCATTGTCTAGAACTCCTTTAAATAAGTTCACAATTGCTACCAAAAAAAAAAGACCTTACAGTACTTACCCATCTTTAGTCAAGGACTATAATACACCATCGATATAATGCGGAAGACTTATTGATTGGTTATATATGATTTTTAATTCATAATCTTACTGAGAATATTGCTCTGTATATACAGGAATCTATTTTCCCATCATGCCTCCTTTCCCATTACTATCATCAGGTTTCTCATCCGTTATTTGAACTTAGAGAGTAGATTTAACATCTCTAGTGTTATTGGCAATTAAATGTAACAGTTATTTCTACTCATTGTTCCATAGATAGATACTAACCCAATATTCAAATTCCAAATAGATCTGCATGTTTAATGATTATTTTATTGAAGTATATCGTCTGGCAAAGACACAAACATACCCATTCGCCCACCCACCCACCTTTCGTGTCAAGCAATCGACAGGTACCAATTATAGCATCACTGTTGTATAGTATCTATTCAATTGTTACTGACCACGATTATGTCAAATATCTTACCTTAAAAGAGAGAGAGAGAGAGAGAGAGAGAGAGAGAGAGAGAGAGAGAGAGAGAGAGAGAAGCTATTCCTGGCACATAACGTGATAAGATACATGTAAAATATCATAATAACAGGACATGGTATAATTTATATTAACTGTACGATCTGCCAACAAAACGTTAAAACTCTAAACTGCATGTTTTGGAGACTAGTTAAATACTCCACTTGGCATGACTGTACATTCGCTTACTATGTTATTCATTTTACATTTTTATGTATATCATTGTTTTTAACAAAAATGTAACTTTAAATAAGATTAATTGTATTTGTAACATGCCAGTATTGCAGTGCTATCTATATGTGCTATTGTAACGTGCCAATATTATAACGATATGTACAAGTGTTATTAAAACATGCCAATTTTACAACGATATGTATAATTGCTATTGTTCCATGCCACTGTTATACTGATCTGTACAAGTGACATAGTAACATACAAGTGATATTGTGTTATGATAAAATTGTTTAAATAGTTTTAAATATAACTTTTTGCGTAATGTGCACTGGAAAGTTACTTATAGGCATTGTCTTTCACCCAGTCCCGAGGTCATATTCGAAATATTACATAATTCAAACATTTCAACTTACTTTGCCATTCTTGTTCCCAACCATGACGTCATAACACGTGAAGCAAAAGTCTATTATCTGACTAAGTAATACAGCATAGTTATGTCATATACTGAATATATGTGGTATTTAGCACAATATAGTTAGAGGGAGGAAAACCCATTGCAATTGTAATAGAATCTAATTTCTCATGATTTTAATGAGATCTGGCCTCGAATCACGTTTGGCTTTAGTAAATATACTTCCTTGCTCTAATACACTGACGTCATCAAAACTATTTCTCAAATACAACTATACTGCCAATAGGCAGTGGCCGCTTTAATTGACAGAGTTTGAGTGATAAGATGCATCGGTAGATACACAGACTTGCATGCCGTTCTCAATAAATCTGTGCTTGTTTCTGAGAAGTTATATACATACAGATATAGATACAGAAGTTGAGATAGACAAAGAAGAAACAGGAGATAATATGCACACTATTCTTATTGCACATCGTCGTTGGCGTCGCACCGTATTTAGCAATGTTTATCTTTCAGGCATGTGTTCACGTTTCTTCCCTTCATAATTCACAGATCGATAGCAGCTGATAGGAACAGCGCTTAAGCTCTCCAGTCAGTGCCTTTCATATAATCTAGTAATCTTTTTCCTCACTAAAACATCTTAAGTTGTTAATAAATATTGGTGCTCTGGAGTGCTGCTATTCGGTAGAAGCTTAATCATGTCGAGGGAAGGTATGGGTGAACTTTTGATGGCTTACCCTGATTATAGGGCACAAAAGCAATTGTTGATTTATATTCCACCGTTTATAATTCTAATCGGAACCTTGGGAAATATATTTTCATTTCTTATTCTTTCCAAAAATATACGGAAAAGTTCTACATATTATTATCTAGCAGTGTTGGCGATTTTGGATTTACTTGTTCTCTACATCGGCTTATTTCGGCTGTGGATTGGTCAGTTCATGACGGACGATCCGAGAAATAGTTCCAACTGGCTTTGTAAAGGAATACTATTCCTTGGTTACGTCAGCAGCGATTCTTCGGTGTGGTTAATTGTTGCGGTTACCTTGGAGAGGTACATTGCCATTTGCTTCCCACTACCGGCACCCAGGATATGTAATGTTAAAACTGCCAGAATGACAATCGTGTTCGTCGTAGTGGTATTTTGTGTGGTCAATATGCACCTGATCTGGACGGTGGGAGTCAGAGAGTTTTACGTAAATGGCACTCTACATTCCAATTGTGGGGCAGACAATCTGCACAAAAGGCTTGTGGAGGAGATTTGGCCATGGATTGACGTTGCTTTTTATTCGTTCTTGCCATTCCTGATCATACTTACGCTTAATATTCGCATTATAAAGAATGTGTTTTTAGCTAGAAAAAGGCGTTCTGACCTACAGAATCGAAGTCGAACTGATTCAGCAAAAACAAGTACTTCTTGCAAGATGGCCGATTCTAATGAAAGGGAGAGAGAAAACAAAATGACAGTCGTACTTCTTGTTGTGTCTTTCACCTTTCTTCTGACAACTCAACCTCTAAGTCTATGCATCCTTTTTACTGCCTTTTGGAACGCTACCAATCACGAGGAGTTCACCAGGTTTTCTTTGATAGAGACAATAGCTACCTTACTGATGTACACAAATCACAGTATAAACTTCTTCCTTTATTGTGCGACGGGGAAAAAATTCAGGAAACAGTTCACGGCATTGCTTTGTTCTTTCTGTACAGAGAGGTCCAACCGCAGGAATTTTAGCTCGGACTCCAATAGATCTTTGACAACAAGCTACAGGATGTCCGGATATAAATCCACTGGAAGTCCAAACGTTGTGGTTCATCGGAGCGAGCCTAGCCCAGATATAGCCGGAACTACGTTGTAGGATATTTATTTCACAATGAAGACGTGCTGTGGGTCTAAATATTCAACACTAGATACACAACGTACTAATTGGTAGAGGAAATGTAAATGCATTATATGACTGATTCAGTGCAGAAACAAAAACAAAAACAAAAAAAAAAAAACAAAA
>JAECUM010024202.1:0-52052 GCA_016617855.1 Megalonaias nervosa
CATTTCTTTCTATCCTTGTATTTATATGTATTTCTGTCTGTAGTTGAACATCAATATATCACCTACAACACCCTGCTCCAGTTGCATAGACATGCTGGCACAGTTGTGGTAATTGATTTCTTCTTTTCTCATATTAGTGCATCTTTCTAGAAAAAGTAAAATCTAATTAAAATATAATGTCCATCACATATATTTCAAATTGAACACTTGGCAAATGAGCTGCAGCTGTAAATGTTATAAGAGAAAGAATCGATGCCATATAAAGTCTCAACAGAATCACTAATAAGATACAGGTCTGCTAATAGTAATGTTTCAGAATTTTTATATGGGCACTTCCAATATTTGAAAGAAGCGCTGATATCAAAAAGGTAAAGTTACTGTCACCAAAAATTAAGTAATGGTTTCCTCACAAAAGTTTCAATTTTCGACCCTGTGCCTTCATTAAAATTTGTTTAGAAGAAGCGATTTTAAATCAAAAGGTCAAAGGTCACTGTACACAGTTATTAAATGTTACATAGGGCCTATACTTAAGGCAAAGAAGAGCTATTGATTTTTAAAGTAACAGGTCAAGGTCTTTGTGATGGACCTACTGTTACTAGATTAAATATATTTAGGAATTTATAATATTGTAATTACCGACGGTCATTGAAATTTCTAATATACAATTCGTATTGTTACAGTAGTATATATTTAATTGATCTGACATTTGATTATGGAACATTATTAAGTATCGAATTTTTATCAATATTGAACATCATAATTTCCCCCTCTTTCACTTCCTTGATAGATACATCATGATGGTGTTTATTTTGATTAATTTTGCTTGTAAACCACTTTCAGAAATGAACATCACCAGATAAACGGTAGTACAGACTCTGTTATTTCTACGACAAGATAAATCTTAAAACAGTCATAATAATAACAGTTGTACATAACTTTGTCCTTTTTTACCACCAGAAAAGTCTGAAACAAACACTGTCAATACAGTTGCAGAGAGCTTTATCTTTTTATTCAAAAGATAAATCTTTAAAAAGCCATGTTTAATGCTTGTACATAACTTTGTCATACCACAGGATAAGTCTAAAATGGTTGCAGAGAGCTTTATCCTTTTGACCACAGGTTTTAAAACAGTCATTGTAATAACGGTTTTAAAGAGCTTTGTCATAAAACAGCCTTTGTAATAAAGTTTGCAATGCTCTTTGTCATTACTACCACAAGATCAGTCCCAAAACAGCCACTGTAATAAGGTTGCTCAGAGCGGGTCTTTAATACCGCCAGATAAGTAGTAATGCAGCCATAATAATAATCTGTTGAACATAGTTTGTCACTTTTATGACAAGATAAACGTTATAGTAACCGTTGTAATAACAGTTATATGGAGCCTTGTCATTTCCAACACATATCTAATGTAATAATGGCTGTAGAGAACTTTCTTGTTTCTACCACAAAATAAGTCATAAAATAGCTATTGTAACGGCTGTTCAGAGCGTTGACATTTCTACAGCAAGTTTTAAATCAGTCAGTGTAATAACAGTTTAACAGAGCTTTGTCATAAAATATTCATTTTAATAACCACTGTACATAACTTTGATATATCTACCACAAGTCTTAAAATAGCCATTGTAATAACAGTCGTGCAGAGTGTTGTAATTTCTACCATAAAATAAATCTTTAAAAAGTCATTAAGATAACGTTTGTACATAATTATGTTATTCTACCACAAATCTTAAAATATCCATTATGATAATGGTTGTACAGAACTTGGTCATTTCTACCACAAGATATGTCTTAAAACAGCGATTCCAATAATGGTCATAGGTAAAGGTCACTGAATGGAGCAAGAAAAGCGGTTTCCACACAATAACATCAGTTCTCAATTACGGGCCTAGCCCGAACTTTGTGAATAGCGTCAACTTAGGCTAAGAAAGAAGTCTATCGATTTCGTAGTCGAAAGGACAAAGGTCAAAGTCATTGACTCAAAAAAGGAAAATGGTTTCTGTTAAGAAATATTATTTGTACGTACAAAGATGAATATTAAACACGAGCAGGCACTATTTCGGTCTGATGTTTCTTTTATTTGTCCCTCATTATCTATCTATTTATCTATCTGTCCTTCTGTGTCTGTTTGTCTGTCTGTCTCCTTCTATCTATATGTGTCTATACATATGTATATCACCTACTACAAAACCCGTTTTCTGTTTGTATGGAACTGGTGGAACAGTTTGAGTAATTGATTTCTTCTTTTCTTACCTTAGTGTATTTTAATGAAACCTGATTTCAAATTTAATTAACACTTGCAAAATGAGCTTTAATTTTAACAGTTACTTGAGAAAGTAGGGCTTGACAAGGATGACAGTTTTCATCAATTTTGCTCCATGCACCATATATATATATAGAGAGAGAGAGAGAGAGTATTAGTAATTTTGCTCTATACAAGGTTACGAAGAACATATATGTCCTGTTAAATTTAATCATGTTCATATCGGGACTTCCAATATTTGACATAAGTGTTGTTATAACAAGTATGAATAATTGTCATAGAAATCCTGATACCTCTATCTTTGCTTGTAGAAACAAACTGGGAATCCAAGCTTAGTATCAGTGACACAGTACCTCCAACTATTGCATTGCTTTCCTTTTTCGTTCTCCAGTCTAGGCTGATATTCTCTCTTACAATTGTACGACTAGTAAACTAGTAATTGGACGCCCAGAAATGAAACAGAATAAGTAAAAACAGTGATTCCAATCTAACTCCTTAATCATAGCAAACATATGGTTTGGACATCACCAAATGATAAGGATTCCTCACTGTGGGTCCAGTGCCATTAGTGCTGGTGAAGAATGAGCAGCACGGTACCAATGAGAATAAAACCTCGCCTTTCCAGCGTAAATGAGTATGGATCTTTCAATGCAAGCATAACATCAGTGACTGTTATGAGCTATTAACACCTTCCGGATGACACGGAAGAGAAGCGATTTTGTTCCGATAGCTTTGCAGTGGGTTCTTCTATTAAGTCTTTGTCGCTGATCCGGGCGTTGACCGGTCACCAGGCATAGGGCACAGGTAAAGTACTGGTCGCCGAAATACGATTGTCGGTCACTGGTCAATGCTCTTCGAGCAGGAGGACACTGAGTTTGATTGTCGGTGAGGCATCCCCTACCCAGCTTTCCTATATTCCAGACCAATAGATTTTGGGACCCCCAATATCCAGTATTGAATCGTCTCTACCCACTATGGTATCACGGCTGTCTCTGCCTTCTTCTCAAGACATGAAGAAAGCAACATGCCACGGACCAGTTACCTCACCTTCGGCGTTGTCCAACAAAAATGAGGCGGCGTACCACACTCGTCTTAGGCCGTCAAGAGTACACAGCCAGCGCCTTGCCTTCTGGGATAGATATAACACAAACGGTATGGTTCACATATAGTGAAGATAAAGACAATATTTATGAATGTTGATCAGTTTTTTAAGAACTAAACCGTGGTTGGGAGTCGATAAAGTCAACGTACTACATTCAGGGATAGATATAACGTAACCAGGAAGAACGGACAAAGTTTTCCAGGGCTTTTGAAAACGTGCAAGTTTTAAGTTTATTCCATTACAAGGGATACATTAACTTGACCAAAACGGCTGTTTCAATTGCAGGTCCTAGACAGCACATAGACAAACCCAAATGTTCAATCTTTCTGGAATGAATAGAAACCCCCAGACAGGGTCTTTTCCTACTCACATTTACCGAAAATTACCTGGAGGATTATATTTCGATCAAGGCGTTAAAAGGTGAAGGATGTCCCCCATACAAAACAGCTATTCCCATTCACATGAAAGATTAACATTAAAAAAGGGACAATCTCTTTTAATTCAAATCAATTTTATAGTCGATTAAAGGCAACGAGAAAGACGAAATGAGCCTTGTATATGTAGGTATGTTGCATAAAAATATAACAGTACGTAATCATAAAGAAAAAAGTATATCCTTTGTATAGAACAACTTCGAATTCGGATTTATTGAATAGAGCACCATACTCGTAATCCAAGGGACTCGGATTTGATACAACGTGTCCTTGGTAAGGGCACCTAGCTTCTGTATCTATATATATATATATATATATATATATATATATATATATATATATATATATATATTCTTATATATATCCAATAATCTGTTGAAAGTGCCGTGTAAACCCTCAAATATTAAAATACAAAAATATACGACCCCGTTAAAATAGTTAACAAAAGTCACAGAAATAGGGTCTTGCCTATTTATGTTTTGACAATATTGGAACATCGGAATAAGAAAAGCTAAGTAGAGATCATATTGTCAATGACTGTGTATTCTTATTTTTGTCATTATTAGTAGCAATAGTCTGTAGTACTCTTAGCATTCATTATTTCAGCAACAAAATATAAACACTTACAGAATAAGATCAATAGAACCAAGAGTATTATATTAATAAATATACAGTATGAATCATGTCATAAGTAAGAAGATATTGCTGTTTGTATCTCTTGATTAGAGACTCGGCACGTGTCCTTTGATACGGGTATATTTGAATAATGATTGTCGTACAGGTTAGGTATATAATTATCTGACTTTCTGGTTATTACTTAAATAAATTTATGAATTTAAATTAACAGTGATATACGACTGCATGCCGCATGGGTAGACAGAGCTGCACTTCTCTCTCTCTCTCTCTCTCTCTCTCTCTCTCTCTCTCTCTCTCTCTCTCTCTCTATATATATATATATATATATATATATATATAAAATTTGCTCCAACGATGAAACATTCCTAAAAAGGTCTGAAGAGCTATCTAAACATTTAACTTACCGAGGCTACGACAAAGACCTGATTGGGGAGGCAACCCAAAGGGCTAAACAAACAAACCGCGATGACCTACTAAAATATGGAGAGAAGGAAAAGGCTGATAGGATACCATTTATCCTGACCTACCATCCAGACAACCCCAAAATAGGTAAAATCATCGTGGAATCGTCCGACACACTAAAGTTAATCCTTCCGAACAAACCTGTAGTAGCCTACCGGAGACCAAAAAACTTAAGGACATCCTAGTCAGAGCGAAGCTAACGCCAATCACTAGTCAAGACCACCCTAGTCAATCTAGCTCCTGTGGCGATAAAAGATGCAAAACCTGTCAGTATATGATAGAGACCAGGACATTTTCTAGCACAGTGACTAGAGAAAAACTGAACATACATGGTCCAAACAAAACGTGCAAAACTGAGAATGTAATTTATCTCATCACATGTAAGATCTGTAGCCTTCAGTATGTCGCAGAAACTGAAAAGCTACACAAAAGGATCAACCTTCATAGATCTCACTGGATGACAAAGAAGTTGTACAGAAGCCCGGTCGCAGTACACTTCTCCTCCCCTGGCCACACTTTCAGTGATATAACACTTATTGCAATTGCTAACAACTCCAACCTACATATACAAGGCTCATTTCGTCTTTCTCGTTGCCTTTAATCGACTATAAAATTGATTTGAATTAAAAGAGATTGTCCCTTTTTTAATGTTAATCTTTCATGTGAATGGGAATAGCTGTTTTGTATGGGGGACATCCTTCACCTTTTAACGCCTTGATCGAAATATAATCCTCCAGGTAATTTTCGGTAAATGTGAGTAGGAAAAGACCCTGTCTGGGGGTTTCTATTCATTCCAGAAAGATTGAACATTTGGGTTTGTCTATGTGCTGTCTAGGACCTGCAATTGAAACAGCCGTTTTGGTCAAGTTAATGTATCCCTTGTAATGGAATAAACTTAAAACTTGCACGTTTTCAAAAGCCCTGGAAAACTTTGTCCGTTCTTCCTGGTTACGTTATATCTATCCCTGAATGTAGTACGTTGACTTTATCGACTCCCAACCACGGTTTAGTTCTTAAAAAACTGATCAACATTCATAAATATTGTCTTTATCTTCACTATATGTGAACCATACCGTTTGTGTTATATCTATCCCAGAAGGCAAGGCGCTGGCTGTGTACTCTTGACGGCCTAAGACGAGTGTGGTACGCCGCCTCATTTTTGTTGGACAACGCCGAAGGTGAGGTAACTGGTCCGTGGCATGTTGCTTTCTTCATGTCTTGAGAAGAAGGCAGAGACAGCCGTGATACCATAGTGGGTAGAGACGATTCAATACTGGATATTGGGGGTCCCAAAATCTATTGGTCTGGAATATAGGAAAGCTGGGTAGGGGATGCCTCACCGACAATCAAACTCAGTGTCCTCCTGCTCGAAGAGCATTGACCAGTGACCGACAATCGTATTTCGGCGACCAGTACTTTACCTGTGCCCTATGCCTGGTGACCGGTCAACGCCCGGATCAGCGACAAAGACTTAATAGAAGAACCCACTGCAAAGCTATCGGAACAAAATCGCTTCTCTTCCGTGTCATCCGGAAGGTGTTAATAGCTCATAACAGTCACTGATGTTATGCTTGCATTGAAAGATCCATACTCATTTACGCTGGAAAGGCGAGGTTTTATTCTCATTGGTACCGTGCTGCTCATTCTTCACCAGCACTAATGGCACTGGACCCACAGTGAGGAATCCTTATCATTTGGTGATGTCCAAACCATATGTTTGCTATGATTAAGGAGTTAGATTGGAATCACTGTTTTTACTTATTCTGTTTCATTTCTGGGCGTCCAATTACTAGTTTACTAGTCGTACAATTGTAAGAGAGAATATCAGCCTAGACTGGAGAACGAAAAAGGAAAGCAATGCAATAGTTGGAGGTACTGTGTCACTGATACTAAGCTTGGATTCCCAGTTTGTTTCTACAAGCAAAGATAGAGGTATCAGGATTTCTATGACAATTATTCATACTTGTTATAACAACACTTATGTCAAATATTGGAAGTCCCGATATGAACATGATTAAATTTAACAGGACATATATGTTCTTCGTAACCTTGTATAGAGCAAAATTACTAATACTCTCTCTCTCTCTCTCTATATATATATATGGTGCATGGAGCAAAATTGATGAAAACTGTCATCCTTGTCAAGCCCTACTTTCTCAAGTAACTGTTAAAATTAAAGCTCATTTTGCAAGTGTTAATTAAATTTGAAATCAGGTTTCATTAAAATACACTAAGGTAAGAAAAGAAGAAATCAATTACTCAAACTGTTCCACCAGTTCCATACAAACAGAAAACGGGTTTTGTAGTAGGTGATATACATATGTATAGACACATATAGATAGAAGGAGACAGACAGACAAACAGACACAGAAGGACAGATAGATAAATAGATAGATAATGAGGGACAAATAAAAGAAACATCAGACCGAAATAGTGCCTGCTCGTGTTTAATATTCATCTTTGTACGTACAAATAATATTTCTTAACAGAAACCATTTTCCTTTTTTGAGTCAATGACTTTGACCTTTGTCCTTTCGACTACGAAATCGATAGACTTCTTTCTTAGCCTAAGTTGACGCTATTCACAAAGTTCGGGCTAGGCCCGTAATTGAGAACTGATGTTATTGTGTGGAAACCGCTTTTCTTGCTCCATTCAGTGACCTTTACCTATGACCATTATTGGAATCGCTGTTTTAAGACATATCTTGTGGTAGAAATGACCAAGTTCTGTACAACCATTATCATAATGGATATTTTAAGATTTGTGGTAGAATAACATAATTATGTACAAACGTTATCTTAATGACTTTTTAAAGATTTATTTTATGGTAGAAATTACAACACTCTGCACGACTGTTATTACAATGGCTATTTTAAGACTTGTGGTAGATATATCAAAGTTATGTACAGTGGTTATTAAAATGAATATTTTATGACAAAGCTCTGTTAAACTGTTATTACACTGACTGATTTAAAACTTGCTGTAGAAATGTCAACGCTCTGAACAGCCGTTACAATAGCTATTTTATGACTTATTTTGTGGTAGAAACAAGAAAGTTCTCTACAGCCATTATTACATTAGATATGTGTTGGAAATGACAAGGCTCCATATAACTGTTATTACAACGGTTACTATAACGTTTATCTTGTCATAAAAGTGACAAACTATGTTCAACAGATTATTATTATGGCTGCATTACTACTTATCTGGCGGTATTAAAGACCCGCTCTGAGCAACCTTATTACAGTGGCTGTTTTGGGACTGATCTTGTGGTAGTAATGACAAAGAGCATTGCAAACTTTATTACAAAGGCTGTTTTATGACAAAGCTCTTTAAAACCGTTATTACAATGACTGTTTTAAAACCTGTGGTCAAAAGGATAAAGCTCTCTGCAACCATTTTAGACTTATCCTGTGGTATGACAAAGTTATGTACAAGCATTAAACATGGCTTTTTAAAGATTTATCTTTTGAATAAAAAGATAAAGCTCTCTGCAACTGTATTGACAGTGTTTGTTTCAGACTTTTCTGGTGGTAAAAAAGGACAAAGTTATGTACAACTGTTATTATTATGACTGTTTTAAGATTTATCTTGTCGTAGAAATAACAGAGTCTGTACTACCGTTTATCTGGTGATGTTCATTTCTGAAAGTGGTTTACAAGCAAAATTAATCAAAATAAACACCATCATGATGTATCTATCAAGGAAGTGAAAGAGGGGGAAATTATGATGTTCAATATTGATAAAAATTCGATACTTAATAATGTTCCATAATCAAATGTCAGATCAATTAAATATATACTACTGTAACAATACGAATTGTATATTAGAAATTTCAATGACCGTCGGTAATTACAATATTATAAATTCCTAAATATATTTAATCTAGTAACAGTAGGTCCATCACAAAGACCTTGACCTGTTACTTTAAAAATCAATAGCTCTTCTTTGCCTTAAGTATAGGCCCTATGTAACATTTAATAACTGTGTACAGTGACCTTTGACCTTTTGATTTAAAATCGCTTCTTCTAAACAAATTTTAATGAAGGCACAGGGTCGAAAATTGAAACTTTTGTGAGGAAACCATTACTTAATTTTTGGTGACAGTAACTTTACCTTTTTGATATCAGCGCTTCTTTCAAATATTGGAAGTGCCCATATAAAAATTCTGAAACATTACTATTAGCAGACCTGTATCTTATTAGTGATTCTGTTGAGACTTTATATGGCATCGATTCTTTCTCTTATAACATTTACAGCTGCAGCTCATTTGCCAAGTGTTCAATTTGAAATATATGTGATGGACATTATATTTTAATTAGATTTTACTTTTTCTAGAAAGATGCACTAATATGAGAAAAGAAGAAATCAATTACCACAACTGTGCCAGCATGTCTATGCAACTGGAGCAGGGTGTTGTAGGTGATATATTGATGTTCAACTACAGACAGAAATACATATAAATACAAGGATAGAAAGAAATGGACAAATGAAAGACATATTATACATATATTGATGGATAAATAAAATATGTTAGGAAGACAAGGTCGATTTTCAACACAGAACTTGGTTCCTGACAAAACTTGTCCCACCACCTATACTGCATGCCTACTGCATCTCATATTTCAAATTCGCATACAGTATATCGATGGATAAATAAAGTGTGTATCACCATGATAGGAAACAGTGTACAGATATTTACAAAAATTCATGAATACCCAGAAGGGATCAGTGATTTAAGTTCCCTAGTAACAAATCTATGGTTACCAGTTAAGGTTGTGTCTATGAAATCACAAAACAAAGCTTCAAATATATGTGATAGACATTATATTTTAATTAGATTTTACTTTTTCTAGAAAGATGCACTAACGTGAGTAAAGAAGAAATCAATTACCAAAACTGTGCCAGCATGTCTATGCAAACTGGAGCAAAGTTTTGTAGGTGATATATTGATGTTCAACTACAGACAGAAATATATATATAAATACATGGATAGAGAGAAAATGGACAAATGAAAGATATATCATACATGTATTGATGGATAATTAAAGTATGTACCACCATGCTAGGAAAACAAGGTCCATTTGCCAACATAGAACTTGGTTCCTGACAAAACTTGTCCCACCACCTATACTGCATGCCTACTGCATCTCATATTTCAAATTCGCATACAGTATATAGATGGATAAATAAAATATGTATTACCACGTTAGGAAACAGTGTACAGACATTCACGAGTACCCGGAAGGGACCAGTGTTTTAAGTTCCCTAGTAACGAATCTATGGTTACCAGTTAAGATTGTGTCTATGAAATCACAAAACAAAGCTTCATTTTCCTCCATCAATTTACTATAAGAATTCAACAAAGTGAATGAATATATGCATGAATATTAAATCTTTACAAATAAACAAGAGAACCGTGAATGGCGCATTAAATGCATTTAACTGTCATTATTGTGTGAAAGCTAAAACTTTGCTTGCATAAACAAATTCCTTTTCTCAGAGTGAATGTGATCTTTCAGATTTTGATCCCTAAATCAGAGCACTTCTTCCACAGCTAACATGCAGGCCATCCACAAAATGAGAACCAGGTCTGTGATGCGGAGTTGATGTTATTGTTTGGAACCTATTTTTTGTTTGTTCCAGTCAGTGACCTTAGCCCTTGGCATGTTTACCCCCAAAGCAATGACATTCTTTATTACCCGAAGTACCAGCCATAAACAATGTTTAGTTGACGTATGTCATGTAAAAATTATGCTGCAATGCAGAAACCATTTGCTTCTTTCAATCACAATGATTGTGACCGTTTTGTGCACATTGTATAGAGTTCTATCGTAGTCTACAAAGCTTGATAACTTTAAATGGCGGAGTACTCTAGTTATTGTGCTGAAACACTCTTTGATCTTTCAGTTATAGCAGGGGAATTTTCAGCTATTTTGAAAACGGGGTCCTGTGTCCATAGAGTTGGGAATTTATGGATGTAAAAAGGTCAAGTTGGGAAATCTATATAAAAAAGTACATGTGCACATTGTTAATTCAAAACAAAATACAAAGAAAAGATTCTTGAACATTAAAATAATTCACACCCAGGGTCCACTCTACGGGTGATTCGGAAAAGTAATCTCACTCAAGTCTATCACATCACCTAAATAAGGGCAAAGGGAAAAGCTCACTTCAGCTTGCATTCATTTCAGGACATTACCCAGCATTTCTCGTTTCAATATAATGCATTAATAATCAAAATAACACCAACATTTGTATCAGTTGTTACTTCAAAGAAATAAATGGAGAGTCCGAAAACGAACGTTAATTCTCTGTAGTCAATTTTCGGTACTAATGTGATGATCATAAATGCCAGAACTTACACTGTTATCTGTTACACACACACGCACGCACACAGAGACACACAGACAGATATATATATATATATATATATATATATATATATATATATATATATCTGGGTATAAGTAGGCTTGTTAATAAAAGATCCAATGTAAACTGTCTCCCATATTGTATTGATTTAACTATTTTACTATATCCTGATAAAGATTCTTTCAATATGCAAAGTATTTTGCTAATAAATGAAATCAACTAAGATCTTGACGATACTAAAAAAATATGGTTTCGCTACAAGAATGGTAGGATGTCGAGTCAATCTAATGAAAGCTCATCTCATTAATATCCGTTAATCCTGAATATAGAAACATTTAATCCAAGTTCGAGCAAGATCAGATCACATATATGGCTTCTAGATTAGTAACAAAAACATCCAATCAGACTCAAGATTATCTCCTTCATATTTATGTATTATGCTCAATGTCGAAGTCATGGAAACATGGCAACAGAATGGTAACAATTTTAGCCTATCTGATAAACTCATTAATATGCATGGATCTCGCTCATTATCGAACTGGCCTGAGGATTTGATGACGTAAACCCATATGTCAAGTTCGATGGACTGAGATAAGAAATATTACCGCAAAAATGGTAACAAACAGTTGCTAATAGGCTGGAGTACTTTGAACGACGGAAAATACACGCAGGGTCATTCTATAAGCTCACTTGGCCTTATGGCGAATTGAGCTAAAATTAGTGAACAATTACATTTTTGTAGCACAGTCAGGAACACATTATGATTTGTCCTGGTCTATGGCTAATAAATAAATTATTTTATCCATTATGTCATCTAATAAACGTATGTAAAAAGGGCCTATATTATGAAAATTGTTGTCAATCAATGCTTGTGAACATATTTTCGAGGTTGCCATTTGATGTTACGCAACAACATATTTATAAAGTTTTAATTATATTCGTCAGTATGACATGAAAATATGCAAAACATTTAATTTAAGGTAACTATTATCAACATTAAAACTTCAAACTTTATACATTCACTTCGCTCTATTTTTGCCGTTTTCTGACTGGATAGAGATGTAATTTTGGCGAAATATTGAATCCAGCATGGACTCTGTCAATTAAAAGCACTGGTTACTTTGACCCTTAAGAACCCGACACTGCATAAACTGGTAAGTTTTCTCGCAAAGTTAGTATAGTAAAGGACACGCATTATTGTTTAAACTTCTGATTCGGAATATTTTTTAACTCTAATTTGGAAAATGGACGGGGTTTGACATCGGGAAAAGTGAAACATTTAAATCCCTGGACAGCAACCTTGACTTTTTACCTTTTGAACCTAAAATCAAAGCTATTCCCAGAGTTTTGTAAAATGCAGATGCTTGACAACTCGAGTTATTATCCAGAAACAAGTTTTCGTCTTTCAGTCGCAGTATCCATTACACTTAAACATTAGATCCCGAAATCGATATGATTCTTTCTTAACCCCAATTGTGCAAGCCATGCACAAAGTTTGGTAAGTGTAAATGTTGATGGTGTACTACTCACGTGCTGAAATAAAATTGGACATAGCTAACTGGCTGAACAGACGGATAGATATCACAGGATAACATGAAAGGAACAAGTTATATAAATTCAAAATTACACACACACAATATACCTTATTCTATCAAGTCGTGATAATTTCAATAAGAATATGAATTTCTAAAATGCTGAATCATGTATATCGATTGTAATTGGTGGCAGCATAATGGATATACATAAATGTATTTTCTTTATTTACAGCTAATAATTTGTTAAGTAGTCATTATTGGTATAAGAAAAAATGTACATTTTACATTATTCATAGCTAAAAATATGGAATGCACTTGATTGTTTTCAAACTTTGCGCGAAGATGCAGACAAAATTTCAAGTCAAAGAAACATCTATTAGCATCACTTATTTCTTAGGGTGCAAGAAATGCGCTATTAGAATGATAGAAATAAAACTATCGGTTTAAATGATAACCATTTAGGCTTGAAGGTGAAATAAAAGGTTATGTTACAGACTAGGATGCCAAGATGTTGATAAATTATTCAAGTCCATCTTAATCTTTCTGACTTAAGAATGTATAACCTTTATGGCATAGTTCCTTCGATTCAATTGTAGATATATGTTGCAATATGCAGTGATCACTGTAATTTCACTCACTTTGAACATATTTATATTCCAGACACACATTTCTGAAATATTTGTTTCAATTAATGTCAGCTTTTTGTGAATCACTTGTCTGAGAGTATTTCTTATGTTCTTGGAAAGGTGTGTTGGTGGCCAACTTGTCTGATATCGTTCCTCAAAAGATCGTTTCAGAATCTATTTTGCTGAGATGCTTGTTTCAGTTAAGTGCCATTCCTGGTTCACCTTTCTGAAAAGCTCAACACTGAATTATTTCAAGAGTAAGTCTGTTTATATCTCATTATTTTCAGATTGTTGTTTTAAGCGTATGTATGTTTATTGCACAGTTTTAAATTAGTTTCAGCTGAGGTGCATGTTACTTTATGTCTCACTTTTAGATGTTGCCTTTAATTCTAGAGCTTCCAATCTTGTTTTCATGTCGAGTAATTCATCTTCAACTGTTTCAATCCTGCTGAACCAAGTTTTGAGTATATCGAGATAGGATCCAGCAGGGATTGCTGTAACCTGAATGCGCTGAATTTCCAACAATATGTCATTTTCAAAAACAGGATCACCACACTCCTTACATAGAGCATTCAGCGTAGAACTGACACTGTTCCAATACGTCTGGTAATCATTGATATTCATCTGACACGAGCTGGCATGTCCATAAATTTCGTTTCTCTCCTCTCTCAAAGATTGTATCAATTTCGTCTCCTTCTTGTTTAGTGTAGGAACAATGTTTCTAAACAGTGCTGACAGAAGGGTAATATCATAGGTCTCCAGGCTGGTACTGACTCCACTCGGTGGAAATAGGATGTCCATTTGTATCTGGCTAAGTATGTTCCTACTGTGAAGTTTGTCGAGAGATTTCCTGTTGTTGGCGAGATACTGATCTAGTGTGCAGGCTGGACTTACTGTGTGATGGAGGAACAGTTTTCTCAGGACCTGCGATCCAACATCGACCAAGAGATATGCAACGCACATGAACCTGTCAGTGTCACTGGTTGGTGGGGATGTCACAAGACCAACGGCAGCTGGAAGGCAGAACAAATTGCGTAAAAACCTGAATATATAAACATTCCAAAAATAGAGAGTGCACCATTTAAAAATATAAGTTTTGTTTTAAATGTTTGTCTATTGAAATGTAATATTTTATTTTAGTAGGATTAACTCGTGCCATTTATTTTATACCCAACTATACATTATTAAACTTAATATGAATATCAATAAACATAAAAAAGTATAATTAATGATTTAATGCAAATTATCATAATGTTGAAATCGATGTTTGAAATATTAAATCCTCCTCATGGTACAGGGCTGCACTAAGAGACATGAACTACAATGGATAAGCATTTCTTGCAAAGCAGTTTGCAAATATGGTGTCTTTCATATCGATGAAGTTCAACGCTAAAGAAGGAGTGTTGCAATGTGTGATAAAAAAACAGAGCCTTAATCGAACTTTGCAAACATCTACTAGAGAATTACATGCCATGACAAAATATTGAATGATTATTTCTGCTGAGACTGAAATTAAGTTGATTACAAAAGTATAACTAAATGGTTCGCATTCACACTGGGTATAATCTCCTTCACTTTCACCCCATATTTGTTGGATCCCGAGGCCAGAACTCAAAATAGTTACATATGTGCTATATAAGAAACGAAGCAGTTTGAAGACAGCAAGGGTTGCCTGCATACGTTTATTAAGACACTGGAGATGGTGGTGTGGTCTTTCTCATAATGTCTAATCATGTTAAATTTGATGACCGTACTATGAGTAAGGTCCAATAAACACATTTAATCATCAAGGGTCTACGGATTCACTGAAGTGTAAAAATTATGTGGTAGGTACCTAAGTCAAATATTGCTTCATGTGTACAAGCAGCATCACCTAAACATTAAATATGTTATATGTTATCTTTGAGGCCTGAAAGTACATATAGACTATAATACACTCTTTTTGTGTGTTACACAGCAAAAACTGATTTGAGCGTGCTCTGCTATTGGGACTACCTGTCATTAATAACCACAATCGTCATACACAGATAAATGGTATCACATAAATGTACTGCCGTGATCGAGCACCTGTTGATTTCAAGCAGTATCCATGACCTTTACACAAAATACGTTTCAACATTGATATGAATGACTGCATCGCAAAAACTGATATAAAAGCCACTGATCCTTATTTAATGCTTTGTGACCACAAATGGTGAGAAGAGTCTGCATGCAAAGTGTAGTTTGTTTGAAGCCGAGATGTATTTAAAAATATGAGAAAAGTTTAGTATGGTTACCAGTCTCGGTAGATTTATATGGTAACGTTGTATGCTAAATACGATATGTAGTTGTCACAAAACACCATTGCAGTGCCATAGTCATTAAAGCCCATATTATGATTAACTATTCCATCTTTAAAGGATAAATAATCATGGACACATACAATCAAAAGGTTCTTTCCGTGCTATCTAGTAGCTGTCGAGAATAAGTTGGAAATAGAACAAGTTGATGACAATGACTCAATGATGCAAGGTCAATCCTAAACTATGGTCAAAGTGAGCTAAAACAAATGCTGTTAACATAACATATTAGAGAGAAAGATGATTCGAATAAGGATTCTCACATAGTATACCCTGGTTAAAGTACATATAATGATATAAATAAATACTTACATGCATCAACAGAATGTTCCTAAAAAGCAACGAAAATAGCATTTGTAAGTTCATTATACGTTTTATTATTACTTTGAGTTATTTACTTGGTATGACATTTAAAACTGTCTCTCACTTTTATGTTAAAACAGGAATCATTTATCGATTAAGCCTGTAATCATTTTAGAATGAACATGTGCAGCTAGAGAATATGGTTTAAGGAATCTGCCATGTTTTTCAAGGACTTATTGTTTGGGATAAATATAATATATCAAGCAGCAATGCTAGAGAAGGAACATATAAGATTTGCATAGGAAATTCTCAGTGGTGATTCTTCTTGGATTACACTCAGCACTACTGTAAAGTCAGTGTTGATTTCAGAAATGTTAATAGTGGGGCCCAATAGCCCCTACTCGGTCACAAAGAGTTGTCATTTAGAAAAAAGCTGGAGCGATCATATGCTCACATGTTTCTTGTTTATTGAATAAATTCAAACGATATCATTATCATGGCCACAAGGGTCCTAATTAATTAATGTCTGCAGCCAATATTCTGTTTTCTTGCATTATATGCTTTGAATCAGCCATTGTGAACTTAAAATATATCAAAGTTTTGTCTCTTTTTGTCTGCTAAAATAACCATGTCCACGATTCAGGATATGGTTATTTTACTTTAAAACAAAATTGTAGCAAACCGTGTTATGGTCTAATTCAAGGACTACGTCAAAGTATACATTGCTTGAAAAGTGAATATTTCTGAAGAAATTAATAAATACCTGACCCTGAGAGCCTCCATTGTCATAAGCCTTCCACAAATAGATTTGAAGAGGAGTAACGATAAAATTATTTTCAGGATGGCTACCATCATCTTCAAATGGATGCTGATCAGCACCAGCAACATTTCAACATCATAATCAGTTATTTGGCGTGAACATCATGTCGATATAACTATCCATTTAGGAGGATTAGCAATAACAAGTTCAAACATAACCACCATGTGGTGACCATATTTGAGGTTACATTGGCACCATTGTAATTAAGAACCAACTAAGGAGCATTCCTGAAGAGACTCCACGTTGACATGACTTTCAGTTGAAGAGAAGTGTAAGACTTTCAAGATAACTGAAGTTCAGATCAGCAATATTTTATCTTTATAACAAGCTTGTCATATGCCGAAAATCACTTGCTAATATGACCTTTTATTCATAAGGATTAGCGATAACAAGATATTTTAGATGGCTGCCAATGCGGCCATATAGGAAGTCAGATCAGCACCATTTTCCATTAGGACCTACAAGACATTATAAAGGAGTCGTTTAATAATAGTAATGGTAGTTACGGACTGCCACTAAAAGACGGACAAAGGAGAACAGACCATCCAATAGGCTTGTCTTGTCTAGGACAGTAGAATTAATAAGGGCCACTGGTGAACTGAACCATCAGTCAAGTGGATCAGTGCCACCTAGGTCCTTCTAAGAAATATTTTCTAAATTTTCATTCAAATCAGACTCAATGGTAATCCTTCATCGATTGCCAATAACGCTATTGTGAAGTCAAGTGTATCGGTGCCAGTTATGTGTTCAAAGAGGCCATTTTCAAAACCGATCATGCACAGCTGAAAGCATTATCTAACATTCTTAGGTTTTGCTTGAAGACTTTGACAATAACTTTCGATGAATAAACTGTTATAAATTTCAAGAGTAAATTAAAAATACTCCTAAATGCTACTCCCATTCTTCACTAGTATATTTAATTCCTGTTCTGCTTGATATTTACCACTTTCATCTCCTCCAACGGTGCTGAGACAATATTAAAAACATTGATCGACATAATTCAGATGTTAACTTGCATACTGTAGAGAATGGAAGAATTAATTTTTTTTTTACTTTTCATTTGCTTTTTTATGTCATATCAAGCATGGCTGATGCTATGTATAGAGACTGTTATCCTCTAACATTTTACCGTACAGAGTACTTTTGTAGCCACTTGTGTTGTATGTATAGACAATGGGAGTTATATACTAACATGTTACCCAATGGAATAGTTCTGTAGCAGTTAGTCTGAAAACTTATTCATCTCAATCTGATATACACTATTTTCTTCACAGTACGGTTTACTACCCTACCATTTATTTACCTTAAAGAGCAAGTTATTTGCTAGAGTCTAAAATACTTCTCTTTTCGGTAGATTTTTATAGAAATATATCCTTGTACTCACCTCGTTCTCAAACCAGAATTTAACAAGTTCTTGTGAAACAAGTATATGACTCTTGTCATGGGAATGGCAGGCTACGTTTTCATTATTCTGCAGCAGGGACAGTGCAATCATGCCATCAAGACAGTCTGCAACAGAATCAGGGCACTTTATATGCGGCTCAAACTGCAGGCTCTGGCCCAAGGATCCGACTATCACTCTGAGATTTTCAATAATGAATTTTCTGGCTTCACTGCAAAGCTTTGACGACTTGTACATATCTTTGACTCCCATTATCGCAACTTGAGCAAAGATTATGTAGCCCCTGAAGTACAGGGTTAACCTGTGATGATGGTCGAGGTCAAACACACAACAGCCACAGAAGATCAGAGTCTTCTGCTTTTGTGTGGCAATTTGCCAGTGTGACACACAGGCGGCAATCAACCTGTGAAAGACAGGTGTTGGTAGAAACTTCCCCGCAGATACGAAACAAAGTACCGATGTGCTCTCCATCTGAGGATTTGATTCAGGGCAGATAATTTCTTTTGGCATTGCATGACGGAGCATGCATGGCGCAAGATAGTAATCCTCTTCCTGAAAAACAGAAAGTGTCTTATGAATGCAAGGAATTAAAGGTAGAACTGACTGTTATGTTCTACAATATGTAATCATATTTTGATAGAGTCTACAGGGACTTGATGCACATTCAGTTACTGGATTGACAATTCCCAACAAAAGAGGCGTCTACAGAACGAGCCGAGCTGCCGTTTGTGAACAGCCCAAGATTCAGGTGCGAGCTTGTAAAGTCAGTTGAAGACTGTGCGCAATATGCGTAATGGGCAATTATAGTAGCAATAAACCTTGATGATTGTTTTTGCTTCTTTGTTTAAATGATGTGAATATTTCTATTAAGTATATTTATTTAACACTGCTTTGCATGTCAAAACCTTGCAAGAATCGACGGAAAATGAATCATTTATGCATTTCTTAACTATCTACTTCTTATCAAAACATGCAAACCTTTTGTACAATAGTAACAGTTTGATAACAAATGAATAATCACTCATCTATATGTTAATTATATATTTGGAGCATACAAAAATAATTTTAAATGAGTTTTATATATTCAGTAGATGTGAACGTAGAAAATGTTTATCTGCTTCTATGCAAGACAGCTATTTACAGTTACTGTCGATGCAAAATTTGTTATGATCATTCCTAATTCAGTTTATATAATGTCATGATAAGTGGAAAGTAAATATATATTTATTTTCTTAGAACTGTAAATACCATTCGTACTACAGCTAACAAACAAATTATAATTGACCATGAAATACAGTTAGAGGGCTGGAGATGTGGGTGGTTTAGCGGGGAAAACTTCCTTCAGGTATCAACTTGGCTCATATTGCGTTCCCAGGATTTGGTACCCCACAAATTCAAATATATTCACAGTGCATTACATAAAGCCGTATTTGTAGCATCGTAACTGACAGCTCCAACTGAAGTTCAGTTATTAACAGCTAAATTTTGACAACTGTTTGAACACTGTCCTCAAAAGCTGATTTAAAAACATTTCATGACTCCAGAACTAATGTCGCCCTTTCCCTCCAGGGCTTGAAGTCTCCCAGGACCTAAAATTGTCAGAGATTATGGACGAGAGAGAGAGAGAGAGAGAGAGAGAGAGGAGGGGGAGTTCTGCTCTCTATCTCTCAAAGGAATCTGATGATTCTGTAAATTATGTTCCATCTGCGCTTCTCTCTGCTATTTTCACGCTTAAAATTTTGGCATATTTTCCCAATCAGGGTTAATTTGAAATAATGAAGTTCTCTTTTATGTGCCACTTGGTATCCTCCAGCAGATTTTTTCAGCTGCCGTTCGCATCCTACGATCACTTTGTCTACAATGTGAACTCAACCAACGGTTTCTTATTTTTTGAAAAATCTCCTTGTAACTATTAAATTATAACAAACATTCTTATCAAGATAACAAATTTCATTTCAATTTTGTTTATTAAGACATGGTTATGAAGAGGACCATGTTTTACGACTAGAAATAGATCAAATATTTGTTAAATAGTTGCTGCATACGAAATTTCCTCATGCACAATACAGTATTGTTTATATAGTTGCCTTTGGAAGGTGATTGCAGAATAATTTTAAAAATATAAATATGGATTTATACCTCTTCTGCAATCTAAAACACTCTTACATCACCTATCTCTAAACAATTTGATGATTTGATACAATGCATTGTAGTTTGACATTTAGCTGATAATTAAATTGCTAGTTCTTGATATTCTAATTTCGTGATGTCGGGACAGCAGAGACATACTAGTACCGTTACACTCACCAATAACACACATCCTTCCCATACAAAATAATGTACGCAATCATACTTTTATATCTCTGGGTTGTGGGTGATGATACCTACAACCTACACCATTGGAAATAAAATGCTACTCTCATACTTTGTGGAGGCAAGCTAATGAATCGTATTTTCAACCTTTGCCAATCATCATAATTTATTATTTTCCAAAATGAATTCAACATAGACTACAATTTTCTAAAACAAATTAAGGTAGTACATACACTGACCTTGAGATCTTCAATATATGACCTTGGCTTGGCGACAATATTCAATTTTTCCATCAGATGTAATATGTGCTCTTTGCTGTCATGAAACTCTGGGTTGTGCTCTTTAGTCCAGATGGCATCTAGAAGGTAAGATCGTTTGACATTGTAGGTCTAAATTGAAGAAAAATTAGACTTGGACTACTCTTTATAGTGGTTTTCATTTCAATATTACCAAACATCCCCTGTTGCATTTACCTTGAAAATAAGGAACTGAATTCAAATGTTCAATCCATAAGTTCAAAAGTAGATGCAGTCTGTCCAATGAAGTATCTGAACATTTGATTTTAGTATGACCGTTGTCATGGATAAATTTAAATAATGTGACTACATAATAATTCAGCTGGTATTTTAACATATATCTGAATACCTTTTACAAAACAATAACTCCTGTAGGTTCATATCTTACAATTGGGATATCAAGTCTAACTACTTTTGACTTTTTATGGGAATACTTTCAACTCTGGCATTCAGATTTATGCATTTATTTTGATAGAAACGGGAGCTACCAAAGGTAAATCATTCTTGACCAGAAACCCTTCTTGAAAATGAAGAGATTCAATGATAGCTCCCATTCAAGCATTCACTACCTCTTTCCACGGACAAAGCATGAATTTTACTTCTCCTTGCCAATGCGATGGAGATGAGGAAAATGTTTAAAAGTAAGTTTCTCGAAATAAATTTCAGACTGGTTCATTAGAAGGTTTAGACAGCGACACAAGAACACACGAGAGGCTCCAATTAGGCATGAAAGACAGAAACTAGCCTCTGGAACTCAAAGTACTTGATCAGTTCGGACAGATTTTGGTTTGTCCCTAGCACAGACTCCATAGAGAACCTAATAAAAGTGTCCAGGTTAGACCAATAACTCCTATGGTGATGCAGGTCGGAGCCTAAACAGATCGGAGCTGAAAGATAATCCTTGTGACGTCTACAATGTATCAGAAAGAGAAACTACCGAGGAAGCAATTGAAGACTTCCTGGGCGAACCAAGTCGGTTGCAGAGTTCATGTTCCAAATTCTGAGAAGTATAGGCAATCTTACATCGAGGACGAGGCTTGGTGCGCCAACAAAAAGAGACAGGATTATGTCTCTCTTGTCCACTTGAACATGTGCACTTCGGCCGACAGCAACATGAACATAGCTAAGCATGCCTCGATGTCTTCGCAACAGTGGGCCATGAAACATCGCTGGAGACAAACAGTCCAAACATAACAAACTGAAGGAGGCTGCCACGCGAGGCAATGGTTGCAAGCATACGATCCTTCCAGATCCAACAGGGTCTTGACCGAAATCTGAGCCAAGGTCCTCACTGAGATTCCCACTTATCATGAACCAAAGGAGTGAATTAAGAGGCATGCATTGAGTGGTTTAAACAGAAGAATGCACTATATAACAACGTTGCGAAAACGACTAACATGCACACATGGCTCTGACATGCTGCAAGATAATCGTTACACAATCAGTTCACCAGTGAATAATATTGTCCATTCCCTAATAAAAATGACTCCATTGGCAATTATTGTTGCTGTAGTCGTTCAAGCAATTAGATGTCAGAGCGTTCGTTATTGGGTATTTACAAAAGATAACGGTAAACAGAAATATCAAGCTTGTACCCTTAAAGAGAAGCTGGAAAATCTCAAAAGGATTAAATCCGGTGCTAAACACAATTTGCTCAAGATGTGGGTGTACACGAAAGAACCGTCCAAAGATGGAAGTGGTAAGAAGCCGAAATGAGAGAGATGTTGATGGATATGCAAGAAAGTGAGGGACTGAGGAGAAAGAAAACCAGATTGGTGGAAGAGACACTACAAGATGTTTCCCTGTATCAGTGGTTTGTTACAACTAGAGCTGAAGGAGTGCTTCTTTCGGGACATATTACAAAGGAACAAGCAGAAAACAATTCACAGTGACCTTCATGGGCGAGAATAGGGTTTCAACGATAGCAGTGGATAAAATAGACTTCACAGAACCGACATAGGAGAAGCTACATAAATCCGCTTTTCAGATTTTGAAGCTACAGCGAGCTAAGTGGATGAAAAGAGTGAATTAACAGAGGAAGGTGGATATGCCTCAGAACAGATTTATAATTCTGATCACAACAATTTTGTTACAATATGATGCCTGGCACCAGCTTGACTGTGATAACAGATGAAAGCAAACGCGTACAGTTTAAGAAAAATGAAAGAGAAGTTGAATTTGCAATTATATAAACATAAAAGAGGAAGTCACAAACTGAAACCATTAAGAATAAAAAATGTGACTCACTGAGGTGTTTCATAATATAAAGATGAAGTTAGTACCTTTCGGATATGATGCAACCAAAAATAAATGAATGACTGCTGAATTGTTTGAAAACTAGTTTCAAAATAAATTCGTATAGGCAGTGACAGTCCAACTTCAAACATACCAAGCTGGAGAGGAAGGTATTGCTCTTGCTGGACAACTACTCTACTCACCCACCACGCAGACAGCCTGATTTGTAGGTTTTGGAAGATAAAAGCCAGCATCCTTCCGAAGATTACCAATTCCATGATTCAGCCATTGGACCAGGGCATAATTTCAATAGTCAAAAGAAACCAGTGAAGAGAACACGTACAGCAGATAGTCAGCAGAAACGTCAGTTCAGAAGACCCTACGGAGTCTTAATCTGAAGGTGTTCATGTACCTCGGGAGCTACTCCTGTGATGACATTACGCCCAGCACAATTTAGAAATGCTGGGAGAAAGGAACGGGGTTAGCAGTTTCTCCTATAAAGCCAATGCGATAATTTATTCGATGATTTTTAGGACATTTGGGGTGCTCGTGCCAGTCAATCGGTGAATGGTTTACTTACGGTAATGACCTCCCAATTATACACCGCATTTCTGATGCTGAAATTATTAAGAATTTTATCGCAAATAAAACCATGAGTGATGCTGCCGATGATGATGCTTCTGATAATGATAGTCACAACACATATGAAGACCGACCACCATTAACAGCAAAAGCTATCCAAGGCTTCCAGTACGTGATAAAAATTTGCTTCGAATTGTCCAGTTGCGGAATATGATTAGCATGAAGCAGCTGAAAATCAGATATTTTCAAAAACAACCAAATATTCTGATTCGTAGCATTGAGCTGTATGAAGATTGTATAGATACTGAATAATAATCTTGGTATGCGCACATGCATACATAATGAGCTGGAGATGTATGTTTCACGTTAAGTAATATTTCGACTATTTTTAATATGGATTTCGACACAACGATCTATGCCAAATGATTAATTATTAGACTTAAATATGTATGTTTTTGATGGAAGTATCAAGCATGCATAATTACGGATAAAATTCAGTTGGTGGAGAGTACACGTGTTGTACGTTAAGTATTTGTGTTGCAGACATGTATGTACCAGTACATGATTGTTTAATAAAGTAAACTATTACATATGCAATCCTTATGATGTAACTGTTTCTCATTTAATATGAGTTGTTTTTAAGACGGTAATTCTGCCACTGAAGCACTTAGGTTTGCACACATTCCAACATTCCCCCCTTTTTGTAGAGCCTTTGGGATAACCATGGATCATTGTCTTCAGTATATTGTTTGCTTATCGCCCGACACAGCACATTGCACGATGGCACTCTATATATCACGCCCATTGTGTTATAGCGAGATTTCGCTGTACAAAGCAACACAGAAACTTGACGTACAAATGCTCATTAAATGATTAAAGTAATGAAAACGTACAGGAGAAAACAAGTCTGGAATGTCAACTTTACATTGATATATGCTATCAGTTACCGAATATGCCAGTCCTCTTAAAGACAACAAAAACTTCAGGCTGATATGTATGTCAGTATTGTATCTTATCGTAGGTTGTGTATATCAATACTTAGTGATACGTGGCACAAGCGCATTGCTTCACCCTATAAAATGCATTTGTATCTGATTTGTACATTAAAATAAGATTTTCAGAATATGCAACTTTTTTGTTGACATTATGAATAATTGCTATTATTAAATATCTGATGGCAAAAAATATTACTCTCTCTATTTCACACACATAAACATGGCAATTATATTTTCACTTGACATAGGATCAATGGAGCAATCTCAATAATAATTCAAATGTATTTTGTTTGTGTTAGTTATACATATTTTTTCTCTATCCTCTCACATTTTGTAATTTGTACCATGAAGATGTTGCTTTCTTACCATGCATCCTCCTATTGGTTATTTCCTATTCGTATGAAGCCACTGCTCACACAAGAATCTTCCATCGTACTCGTATTATGTCACTGCACAGACAGGAATCTTACAACTTAGTCGTATAATAGCACTGATGATTCATTAACCTTTCAACCTAATCGTATAATGCCACTACACACAGGAACCTTACAACTGAGAGGTATGATGCCACACACCCACAGAAACATTAGAATATAATCGTATGATGCCGCTATACACGCAAGAACCTTACATATTTTTCATGTGAACTTTACAGGTTACATATATGATGGCATAACCCACGAAGGAACTATACAAATTACTCGTATAATGCCACTACACACTTGAGTCTCACAACTTACTTGTATAATACCACTACATACCTCACAACAGACAGGTATGATGTGACAATACACCACAGAAACATTGCAACATACTGATATGATACCACAACACACAGGATCTTTAAACTTACCCGTATGATTCCAGTGCATACAAAGGAACCTTAAAAATTATTTACACGATACCACTGCACACACATAATCTTTACAAAATACTAACTCAAGTACTTGCATGATGTCACTGTACACACAGGAACTATAAAGATTTCTCATAGGATGCCACTCCACACAAAGAAAATTGCAAAAGACTAGTATTGGATTCACAGGAACCTTAAAACTTTCATATCCTTCTATTCTGGATCTTAAATTCTCTAAGTTTGTAGCAACACAAAGTATAAAAATATGTTTCCCCTAATCCATCATATCTAAAGCTCAGAGCATAATTCTACCGTGATTTACAAAATAAATAGCGTCATGTGAACCATACGACTGTTTAACACTGTTATCGACAACTTGCTATGACATGCACTGATGTAGATTTTGAAATATACGTAGGATCTGTTGGAGCAGTGTTACACTAAGATCAAGAATACCGTTAATTGACGAAAACTGAAGTACCGACCTATCAGTTCTGTAGTAAGCTTTCCTTTGTCTCTAAATTCAAACCACTTGTCCCTGATGGCAGGGTATTTCATAAGAATGAACATCTCAGCAGTGATGAGGGACTTGAGGGCATCGATCAACCACTGTGGATCCAGCACAATCTTCTCCCTCAATCCTTCAGTACTGAAAATAATACAGATATATATTATTGCACAGAAACATCATGTGAATGTACAACTGCTCTGCAATTATGAAGTAGTCAGAATACTATTTTGAGTTGCTAAGCAATTCATCAAGGATAGAAGATTATATTGGCTTTAGATAGCTGATGTTTATGAAACAGAACAAGTAAATTCTGAATTTTCGTATATATTTCGTGTTTACAAATTGAATTATTTCCTCCACTAACGGACAAAATCCTTGCCATGTCTAAAGATGTCTCAAACAGCTTTGCTGTTTGACCCAAAAAGGAAATATTATAGTAAATTATGTTTTTCTGAGAACATTCAGTAGATAAATCAACCCATCACCTGCGATGCAATTAATTCTCGGTTTATTCATTAAAGCTGCACTTATCTGCAGACAATATTGGCTGCACGCATCAGTGTACATTTTATATAATTACTGGTATTTCTTGTGGCTGTGGAGCTATCTTCGGCTGAAGGATTCTTTTGGTGACATGAACATGATATTTCCGGTGCAAATCCTATGTTTTGTTACTTGTAAATCCACGTGCAATAGCACAATCGTCTGTCATGTGGCCATTTTGAATTTCGCGCTAGATATGGCTGTTACCAATTACCCGTATGTGTCTGAAACGTACGTAGGTTTGTTCTGGAATGATCTGCATGAGAGCAATTGCACATTTTAATGAACAGGTGACATCAGACCTACATATTTTAATAAGTATCAGCAAAGAGTTGTGGGATGATATTTTATCGGACTATGAGAACATGAACCTGATCACATTAACGTTAGGAAAATACACTCCCTTAACTCGCAAACCTAGCTTTCCGGGAAAGACTAATCATTTTTTCGTTACCATATATGTATCATAAATACATTCTAATAATATCTAAGATTAGAACCCTTCCAAATACAATAATTATTACCAGAACATTTTATTGAAGGGACTTAAACTATTCAGGTACTATAATAATTGCCTCCCAATTCTATCGCTATGTGACCATCCATATAAAGGATGTTATTCACTTTGAGTTTGAGCGAAGTATCAGCAAGGATATGCAAGGGTTTCGTAGTAATACGATTCGATACCAGCTACTATAATAAGTACAAGGAGGATGTGTTTGAACATGCAATCTCTACTGACACCATCTGAGGGTGTGGCTGGAATCTCGATGCAAATAATAAACTGCTTCCCTAACGTAAAAGCAGCACAACCGAAGGTCACGTGACAGGTGACGTCTTTATAATGGTTAAGAGACATTAATAGAGTTTCATCGCCAGAAATAATTCCAGCAAATCCAGCAAAAGGAAGTTGACCTGTTATGAACAAGGTATGTTGGTCGTCTGGGCCACAGACACTGGGACCAGCATATTTAACTCCATTCTCTGTGAAACTAGATCTCAAAGATGGCAGCTTGTGAATGTTAAACGTGCATGACTGCTTCACATGTATCTGTTCAAAACAATTGAAGCAAACGCGAGTCTCGCAGAGATCACTTGAAAAGTATGTACTGAAATTTTCATGAGGTGTAACTGGTTTTTGTGAAAGATCAAACCTGAGATTGTAACCCACGTAAACCAATGTGTACTGCATTTTATTTCTGGGGGTCATGCGTCTCTGCTGATGTTAAAAGAAGTCAAGTCACACCTCTGTTTCATACGCATTTTAGAGAGCTTAGGTAGGGTCTTGCACGTTTGACCTATCGTTCAATGACAGCAAGTGAATGACCGCCTTCGCGTTGCATACCAATAGTAGCATGTTCTTGACCATGAAGCCTGGATGGGTCACCTGAGCAACTGAGCAAACCATTCGGAACTGACACAGTTTAGATCTACCAAACAACCATGCATTTAACACACCTGCATGCCGAGCTATGGCTATCAGACAACATGGGAAGGTTTCATTTAAGGATAAGGTGAATGACCGGGGCAGAGTAAGGTTGAAATTAGCCAGCAAGTCAAACAGGTTATTACCATGGCCCATACTCTCTCTTCCGTGGTATCTGAATGTGCCTAAACTCGTGTAACGGTAGCCCTTGACTGTAACAGGAGCTAACGTCTCAAAGAGGCAGAGAAAATGTTAGCAGGCAGAAAGATCAATGCCTTTATGGTAATGTTGTTGAGACTAGCCATGTAAAAGAACCACGTTGTTGCCCTTGAACCAGTCCATGAAAATGCATCACTTCCCCATATGGATCTTGAAAGTGGAGGGACCCATAGCTTGTCCAATCCTCTTCACTACTAAAGGTCTTGTCGCCTCTTTATGCATTAAGCTCTAGTGTCAATGGTCATGCATGTAGGAGCAGCTTGTGTAGGGTAACATCGCCGATTTCTCAGACATTACGATGGTTACTTTCTCACAAATTTATTCTCCAAGGCATTAAAAGGCGTGCTGATTGTAGCATTAATTTCTAGAAGGCTGATGTCAAGAGTCCTTTCTTCTGAACCTCAATTGCATCAGACCTTGGTAAAGCTTAACAATAGATGTGCATCCAAACCGTGTAAACTGGCTTATGTACAGAATGTAATTTCCGGTCGTTTTTTCTCCAGAGGAATTCATGCCATAAGCCATTCTTTGTTGTGCCACTGACACAGGAATTGTAGTACCTAAGTTTAGATCACAATCTGATTATCTAAGCATCATGAAAAGGACTGACACGAGGCTACGATCACCATCTGCAGTGGGTTCATGAAGAGTCAACTAAGATATATCAAGTTTGCGATCACACTGAAAAAATCTTAGAGTTGCAAATAATTTCTCCCAGAATACTACTCTCTGTAGAAAATTGATACTAAATGCTGCATAATATGTGCTGTGTGAATGGGATGAATTAGATCTAGATTGACTTAAGTCTGAAAGTCCATACTAACATGGACAAAATGAGAGAGCTCTGATTATTGTCTGTTAACACGAAAACGCAAATACATGAGTGAGGAGGCCATTCACATCCTGAACTAGAATTGAACTAATCATGTTTCAGCCGGATGTCATTGAAGTATGCTGCCATAACTGTTCATGAGCTCAGCTTGAAGAGGGCGATGAAGTCATCGATGAAACAGCATTATAAGAAACTGGTACATTGGCATTTGGAGTAGGAAATGGAGGAGGTTGCTGATAGATGTTGGTATTCTTCACCACCATATCATCGTATAAAAGCTCGGGATCTATGCATGGAAATATTGGAGTAGGTGCAGTACCGGGAGAGGGTAAAGGACAATAACAAGTGGTTATCTTGGAGCTCGAAAGCAACGGTAGTCCACTAAATTGAGACTATTAAATTTCCAGTCGGACAGAGAGTATTCATACTTTCATATCCTGATGGCTAGTAAGGTTGCAGGTTGCAGTTATTGCCCGTCATGAAGGAAGAGTCTGCAGGAGTAGTAATTACAGTCATTCTTGCTACCAAATATTTCTGTTAAATTCTAGTTCTGTCTTTTAGAAGTAGTTTCTGAGACCTCATATGTTCATTGTCCACTAAAGTAGATATGCTCATCCTAATGGTCTGCATCAACTCACTAGTTTGTCCTACATCAAATTAAGGTGTGGAGGTGGGAGATTAACTACGTCCATGCAAATAAAACAAAGTGGGACGGAAGATGAAGCGGCGCCATCCCAGGGTGAATTGCAATACAGGATCCATCAGCCGATTTGCAGACAAGCAGCTGACATGGATACGGCTTGCGCTGCCATGAGAGATGGCAAGGAGGGCGGCTTTATGGATGGATGAAAGGTGATGCGGAAATCTGTGCAAAACAGTATGGTTGCAAAGCATACCATCACGGGTGTGATGCTGGGACGCTCTGGCGAGGTTGGTGAAAAACAATACAATGAGCTGAGACTTCTAGCACTATGACCCTGCCTGCCTCGAATATACACATACTGAGCTACCGAATGAGGTTCAGAAATTCCGACATGTCCATAATAAAGAGATGGGTGATTCTAATTTTTTTTATTGTTTAATGCATCCGCAAAAGAACGGAGCAAATCCCTTCTTATGAGCTTACACAGTAAGTGCAAACTTTCGCTGAAATGCATTTAGTACACCAGAGTCACGTCTCATGAGACCATCACATTTTGCACTTGTTACATATAGTCACCAATGTATACTTCTAATAGCAATGAAACACGACTAAGTCATGTAATAAATCAGTAAAGAGTACAAACTGTACACCAAATAAAACTCTGAACATAACGAACAAGAAACGGTATCTTACCTAGGCCGAGTGCAGTTCATGCCCACAGGATATGCAATCAACATAGGAATAATCGACTAAGCTGGCAAATGGACAACCAACAATGGTTTGAGTCGCTAGGACGTGAGGTTGGGAAGGCAGGGAACTGGTGGGCAGCGATGTGGAGACTCGAACAGTCACTGGGGTTTGTGTATAATGTACACATTGACTGTACACGATTCTTCAGATTCCAGCGGACTGGATGATATGGTCACCCAAGGAAAGGTTATATAAATCGTGGAGGGGCCGTATGAGTGCATTATTGCATCTGCCATTCTCCTAGAATATGAGAAGTCTATGGGGATGTTATGTATATTTAATCTGCATTGTTTATTGATTAGTTTTTATTTATTTATTTATTTTATTTCATTATATGCTATTGATAATGATGTAATATTGTATATTGGACATGACCGTGTCCAAAATCAAGTTCATTTTCTACTTCCCCTGAATTACTGATTTTGGTTTTGTAATAAATATCAACGTGTCTACCTGCTGTTTACGACACATTTTGTGTTATAATTTATTTTGGTAATAAATTTCTAATTATAACTAACATTTTATTATGTAAACATTAAGAAGTTTCTATAAGGTTATTTTCCATTAGGTATTGGTATTTATTTTTTTTATATAAAATGCTAAGTGTGACCCAAGATGAAGTAGAGTACTATATAATCTTGAAACTGAAAGGATTATTCATGCGTGCTTTAAGATCTAGCAGAATCACTTTGTATTATTGTTGCTTCAGGAAGTTCATTTGGGCTGTAATTTCTTTAAATTATTTAAGGAGAGTTATATTTCTCTGGACTTAAGAGTGCTCATCAAAAATAGTATTCTTGAACAGAGCCATTCACTGGCAATTATAGTAAATTGAAACATGTAATTGCTGTAATTATAGTGAATTATAGTAAATTTAAACATGTAAATATATTATTACTGTAATTCGACTAAAGACTGTTGGGGTACAACATCACAATACACTGCACTACAAGCACATCGACACCTTCAGCGTCGGATTTAATTTGGATTTCTACTAAATTGTATTCACGGCTTTAACTATTAGGAATTGTGTCTGTAATTCTAGAATTACTTCGGACTTAATTCGTAACACCTTTGTATTACATTTTACTGTTTATTCGAGGGAAATAAGTCATTTGTTGAATTTTACAAAGCTTGTTGCTTTTCACTCTTTTCTATTACTTATTTTAAGACCTTAGAGTTGTAATAGGGGAGGATCAAAATGTCACTGTCCAAAGACTTGAACCTTTCTCATCTCTCCTTGCCCAATAGACCTTTCTGCCCGACAGTGGAATATGTTTGTTCTGACCATGATGAATAGATACTATAAGTTGAAATGGATAAGCACTCAAAGATAATTTAGCAAAAGGGGCAAATAGGTTATAGGGGCACTTGTTGCAATAAAAGACTTGATGTCACACTCAATCAAAGTAATGTCTGCAAGACAAACGGATGAAACAGGAAGTATAAACAATACCTTGTGCAACTAAATGTCAGAGACAATGTTCACAGACTTAACAAAATATGCACAATTATTAATGGAAAATGAAATATATAGTTGCCAGTGTCTTAACGTAACCGTAATTATTAATACCTAAATAACGTTACAGGCAGATGGGTGAAATCAGTGCTAAATTCAGTGGAGAAACAAAAGTGTAGATGAATGGATGGACAAATCAAAACGTGAAAACTATTTAAACTGAAGACCCGTGAATAACGTAATGCGCATCTGGATCAATTTTTAATATGTGTACCAAATTTGATACAGATAGCTTTAACGTAGTTGGAGTTCTCCTCTAGAAATAAGATAAAAAGCAAAGAACACTGATGGGTTTATTAGGGATATAATCTTGGCAAAACTTCAATTTTGTTTTCCAGGAACCATTTTGTGACTAAGCATCAGTTTTGTAGATATGTTTTGCCTGCTCTTATCCACATCCAGTTTTTATTTATCAGGCGTTTCATTTTCTCCGTACATGCTGTATTGAGCCGCATAAGCACCATGAATGAAAGAATGCTGATGGAAAAATGATTTTATCAACAAGTAACCAAGTGTACTACTATGAAATTGCTGAAAAAGATGTTCTGCGGTACCTCAGAAACATTTAACATAACTTTGCTTCATTGAAGAAGTTTAATGTTATAAAGTCGAAAGCTGCAAAACCACAAAAATTATGTGATTATAACTTATACAAATTAGGAAAATTTTAACTAGCATCAATCTAACTTTTGACTATTTATAGTAATGTGAGGAAACTAAATATTGGGGTACAAGATATGTTCTGGCGGGCTTACAAAAGTACAAGTTTAGAAGCTTTTTGTCCCAAAAAGAATATATAAAAAAAATATATAAAGTATCTGTTTGCAAAGGAAGTAAAACACGAAATCCCAGGTGTTCCAGCTGTGAATAAGAGGGAAAAAGTTCTGAAAGTAAATTCATATTTTTTAAGCTTGCAGATCAAATCACCTGAACATACAAACTACATGTAGGTTTCTAATTTATTTAAAAATGATTTTGGAGTTAATATATACAGCATGATACCACTTTGCTCCTCAAATCATGGCAAAGTGGCTTACAAAAATGTAAAGTGATGCAAAGCACTGGTACAATATTTAGTGGATCACAAGTGAATAGGACCTATCTTGTTTACCTGAAGTACAGAATTGTGCCTATTTCATGCTGGAACCTGAGGAATAAATCCAGTTCTTCTGCAGTCTTAATTGGAACAGATGCTGCCCGATTCAGCTCCTCGACCAGGCTAAGTGGAATAACCTGACAGAAATAAAACAAATAATGAATGGCAGTGCTTTTGTTGGGGATACAATCTAGGAATTAACGAAGCTCCAGGTGACATTTTTTGACAACATTTTATCAATTGATTTAAGTCTGCTTATGGTCCATTATTTTATTTATCAGGATTTAGTTTTGGATTTTCTTTTCACATGACTCTGCCAAGAGGGAACTTAAAGAAATTTAAGAACGATGATGGAAATAAAAACTGGCAGCCTTATTCATGGACGATAAATACTTTAAATCGACGATTTCAGGTATTCTTAATGCATCAAATCACAGATAAAGATTTGAATGGTCACAAGAACTTTCAGGATGTAATTGTGTTCAACTAAGTATTTGATTGCAACCATAGTAATCATTCTTAACAAACACTTCAGTGTCCTCTGCAGGAAGTAAAGCCACATCTTAACAACAATAATGCTGCAATCTTCAAAATACCTAAAGAAAGTAAACCTATGAATATATAAGGCCTGTACATTGCGATTAAAAACATACAAGTTTAGAGATGACATGTAATTTTAAATTACTTTGAAGGGTCTGATAATGCCTTTGGCCCATAACTGACTTGATTACTGAATTGGAGAAGCATTCTGCATAACTTACTTGCCAGATTTAGAATAATACCTAATCTAATCCATTTAATGAGTCGTAGTAGGAAAGCAACGCTGTTACAGTGTTCTTTATTCTGTATATTTTATTATGCACAATGAATAAGAAACTACGAAACTAAGAAAAATAGATAATAATAAATATTAATAAGAAACTAAAATATTAATAATCAAAGGTTCTATTAACAAACACGTTCAAAGGTACAAAGTGTAATTTAAGGGAATTTGTATCCACATTATCAGTAAATCAGCCTGATATGTACTGCTCTGTATCATGTTTTACAAAACATATCTCGTCAATTTCTTGTTTTTCTTTGTGAAAAGAATACATAATTTTAGAAAAGAATTAACGGAAGAATTCTGCTTAACAATTCTCTTAAGCAGAAATGTGGAAATTCAGTTAATTGTGTTTTTCTGAGTATAATTACCTAATCAGAATAACGATGGAATAAGCTTAACTACCTCCAGAATGCAGTTCTCCCCACGAGACGAAAATTTCGTATATTCTGTCAAAATGATATCTAGATATAGGGAAGAAACGATCACCCGTTGCATTAGTGATATTGCGAAAATTAGTCGATCCATCGCTGAATAAAATGAAGGATTCTGGTGTCAACCCATAGGCTCTCTGGGGGATGTTCGGATGGTGTATCAACAGCAGTTGTTTGGAGGTTTGGGGAAAATTTCTTACTACAGTTATTAAACTACCTCCTAAAGTGAGAACCTGTTCATCAAGGTTAAAACTGTCGCTGTTGCTGGCCTCTTATATCTTTGCCGACGATCATCTCTACGTTGAACATGAGACTGGTTCGGTCTGAATGCTTGAGCAGTTTGCATAAAATGAATTTATATCACAGGTCCAGAAGTTGTAGACAGGGAGATTCACTATCTTTAAATCTTGTTTTATTACGTGCACCAATATTGTTGATGTTAAAAAAGAATACAAAGAATATAAAAGGCATCAAATTAAAGGCAACATAATGTTAACTGTCACAGTTTGCGGATGGTGCTACTTTAATAATCGATGGTTCTTCTGAAATTTAGAAAATCTCTTTTGAAGCATCAAATTTCTTTGCCGTAATTTCAGGACTGAAACTTGAACATTTCGGAGAGAAATCAAAATTTATAGTGCTGAAACGTTTCATCCTTTGGATAAAATGCTGACGATAAACTCTGATAATAAAACTATAAAAATACTCTTTGAAAAACAGGAGAAAGCCATCCCGAGAACCAATTGTTAAAATAAGTTTTGAGAAATGTAATTGTTCCAAGTATTAATTATGAATTCATCTCCCTATTAAATCGTACTACTAATTAATTTTATCAGGGAATTAAAATAATTATATTCACCTTTAGGTGTAAATCAAAAGTGGACAAAGTTATAAGAAAAATTTTGTTGGCGATGATAGTGATATGTTAATTTGCTACAAATGGACTATGCTATTAGATTAAACACCTTTCCCTGTTACAAGATGAAAATGTACTCACATTATGCAGCCCACCCTCCAACAATAGGATTCGAAAACTCTCCTCTCAGATTGATTCGTATGCCATAGTTCTCACTTACAAAATAACCATGTGACATATTCATTATAGGGGACAAGTAAATTCCTGGCAAAACTGTTGCACTTTGTGATCAATAAAAACAAGTAATAAAAAATACAATAAACTTTAAAGACATATTATATTTTACTTGTCTTGTACCTTTTTACCAGAAGCTTTAAGCTTCATGAGTGCTTCTTCCAGTGGGAGCCAACTGCTTGGCACTTCTTCCCCCCAATATGGCTGTTCTGAAGCCAACTGGAAAATCCTGTCTTTCAATCTCTTTAACTGAGGGTCATAACGGGTGTTATCGATGGCAATAAAATCGACCAAGTGTTTTAAGGTCGGTTTATCCTTCAAAATATGGCAAATCTGCTGAAAATACATGCTGGTGATTCCATCCCGCTTATCCTAAAAAGAAAAAGATAATCTGGATTAGCTGCACATAGTAAGGGACATGATACGATTTGAATTAGATTTAAAATTTATTTTCTTGACTTTAATAAGCATGATAGCTGATAGATGCATATTATGAATAATCCTGTACTCTTTTTGACTGCTGTTAAACATAAATCAAACAAATCCAGTGTCTCCTCTTTAACGTTGTGGCCGATAATGATATCATCACCACTGTTGGAAAAGTGAATAGTATGCCACACAAATGTGAGACAGCACGATTATCAAGATGGAAGCCATATCATACAGGTTTTCTATGGTGATGATTAGGTTTTCATGTATGTTGTATGTCCGCATGGTGGCCCACAAGGCTGCATGCCATACCTTGTTGGAAGCCATCTTGAAGTCAAAGAAGACATAATAGATGTCCTGTTGTTGCTGAAGATACTTTTCACAGAGGATTATAAGGCAGAAGATCGGTTCTATAGTGATACGTTCTGCTCTGAAACCAGATTGTTCTTCAGCAATGATGTGTTCTGCTTGGGGCTTCAGTCTATTGAGGATGATCTTAAGCATGACCTTATTTAAATGACTGATGAGGCTGATTGTTCGGTAGATCTGGCAGAGCTGCAAATTCCCTTTCTTAGGAAGTGCGATGATTGATTATCAGAGACTCTGTCAATGCGGTGGGCCATTCTCCTGTTTGACAGATTTTGTTGCAGCATTTTGTAAGGACATTTAACACGAAGGTTCCTTCTACTTGAACAAGTACTGCTGGTATATTGTCTACCCCAGCTGACTTCCCTTTCTTTAGTGCCTTCGCTGCAGCCTACTTCTTCCCTGATGACCAGGTGCCCAACCTCTGGTGTGGTCAGACGTAGGTTTAGTACACCTTGGTCTCCAGAAGTCTCCTGGTTCAATCGTTCTGAACAGTATTAAGTCCATCTGTTAAAAATCTCTTGGTCTTCTGAGATACTCTTACCAGCCTTGTTTCGATCGTGGTAGATCTCGCCCGTTTCTCTATTGTCAGATTTTTAAACAACTGGTATGCCTTTTGACTGTTATTCTGGTTCATGATTTTCTCGATTTCCATACATCGGTCCTCTAACCAGCTTTCCTTCGCTCTCTTTAAGCTCATATTAATCCTGTTGTTAATATCTCTATATTTCTCTACAATTAAAAAACCCTTCTGGCTGACACAAATCACAGCGAAAATTTATCAAGCTGTATAAAATGAAATTTGGATTGGGATGTGATATAAAAAGTCCATGATTTTTAACGTCTGGATTTTATTCTTTCTCTTCTAAGATGGAAACAGTTTTTTTTTAACATACAGAAAGCTTAAACTTTGAAAGATTTTTAGGACAAGTTTGTCATTTGTTCATTTGGAGAGAAGGTGAAATCATGAACTGAAAGGGAAAGCAAGACCAAACAGAAACATCTCCTGGTTGTGCTTCTAAAACACCGAAGATCAAAAAGGTCTTTATCCCAAGATATTTGTTATTAATAATAATATTTGCAAAATTCATATAATGGCACGAAAATATGTTCAAGTCATCTACATAAATGCATATAAACATTACACTTGTTAATCTCAAGTAATCATTCCCTCATCTTGCCTAAAATATCTTAATCCAAAAAGTTCAAATTATGTACAAACTGTGAACATTGCTATTATGGCTTGAAAATCTGATCGGCTCATCACATATTAGTCTACGTAATGTAACTGTTGCTTAAAGAAGCTTGCAGTGTTTCGGTGAAACATTCCGTCCAAAAGTTGAAAGGGGAACAAGAAGCAATATCGCTGTATTCACAAGAAACTAAACTGTTATTGTTTTTATTATTAAGACAGTTTTTCATCATTTTATACATTTTGATTTCGAAATAAGAATATTAAAATATGCACTTTCATATATGTTCAAATTTTCTTATCAAAAAATAATTTAAAGTGTATGTATAATGTATTTTGGTTTAAAAGCATATCATCAAAATCGCGGCTATACAGTGCTGATTACGTTGATATATCCAAAGCAAAACACACGAAACAAAGATAGATCAACACAAATTGGGGTTAAATCTTTAAAGACAACAAAGTCAAATTTTTTTTAAAATAAAAAATGCACTCTTTAAAAATGTCAAGAACTTCTTTGCTGCAACATAACCGATCACATCCAGGGCAAGAAACTTGCTTACATCTGTCACCCTTATAACATGCAGGAGGGTGCATTGGGCTTATTGTACATCACCAATACCACAGGAGGCCTCTGTATTTGGTATAGTCATACACACATTGTTGTACTGCTGTATAATTTGCCCAATATTGAAATGCCTCAGTGACATTGTTTTCTGTCAAACTTGTTGAAATGATTCTAAACAACTTATCCGAATTATCAGGTTCATGAATTGTTTCCCTCGAGAAGTCCAGAAGTTTCTGTAATCTTTGACAATTATGGTACAACACTGAAGATCGGATGTTCACAACCTTCATCAACCTTCAATAAAGCCTTGACTTCGTGTGTAGTGTTAACTGCCAATGGAGGAAACATGTCCAACACGGTCCTGCACAGTCGACTGGGATTAGCCGTACGGCTGCAGTTGTGATGCCGTCGCTCCATGCATTTGCATCATGAGTATGGTCTGTCGGGCTGGTCGGTCGGCCAGTGAGGACAGTGTGTACGGTATTGGACGCCATCACTATATTAACTGCAGAGATGAGAACGATTTGCGAATCCAATATAATAGATTCACAACCACCGAAACCGTACACCAATTGGCCAGACGACTGGACCAGTTGATCTGCAATGGGGATGGCGTATAGCGAATGACACACAACTTATGGACCCGTCCGGATTGCAAAGTCGAAAGGTAATCCTTTATGCTCGTCTCCAATATTACGATGTCCATACACAGGCGGAGATAAGGACTTATATCCATTGGACTGCCAAATTGGGTTGCAATGGTCCTAATATATATTTCCTCCATTTCATTTGCCGACAATCTCGACGACAGAGTTTGCTGTAACATTTAAAGTTTTGCGATTCCGAATAGGATACTCAATTGGCACAGCTTCCAAAGGATCTGAATACACAGTAGCTGTAGGCACTGTATTAGGTATTTGCTTAGTGTTTAGGGTGACATGGCCCATAAAACTGGCGAAAAATTCCAAATTTGGAAAAATGCTTATTGCTTCTTGTTCAGATAATTTACAGCGTGCCATTTTCTAGCTGCCTTTCCATTACTTTCTCAAGATGTTGGACCAAACTTTTGCCTACCATGCACAAACGTACGCACACACACATTAAGTTCGGTGAAAAATATTTTGTGCAGGCAAGGTATGGATCTCCTCCTCGGATTTTTAAAATGTCTACCCTTCTTGCACTTTGTTGACATCTCTGCGATGAAAAAGAGAAGAAAAAACAAAACATGTGCATACATCATACATATTAACTACTCAAAAAGTCGAATTCGTGTTACCAAGCGAACATAAGAAGTGCGTAATCAACCGCAATTTAACAGCGACATCCCATGAACAAATGAGACAAATATTCATTGGTAAAAATCCACAAATATGTATAAATTTACAGGAAAAGATGCAAATGTTGTATAGACCATGAATATATATCAAGCACTTCACTTACTGTACCACGAAAAATTTGTTGGATTGTCAAAACTGTCTCTACATTACAATGGATTCTTCATAGGTGCTGTTAACAGTTGCAACGGAAATGTTTAAATTAATAAACGTCTAGGATATGGGTGGCTACCTAGTGAGAATAAGGGGAGTTAATCTGTACAGTTACTTTTGGCTTTCTGATATATCAACGGAAACGTGCTTGATCATCATTCAAATTGGGCTGGTTTCAAAGGTAGCAGAGATTGATTCCTAAGGTAAATGTTAATGGGATTAGGTAATGTATTTGACGGAGAAACCTCATATTGATGTGACAGTTCATTCAGGAGGAGCAGCGATAACACCTTAAGATGGCTGTTGTGGTGGCAATATTATATGTCTTGGTAGGACCATTTTCCTTTAAAATCAACTAGACTTTGGAATGGATGTGTGAGTAAATAGCAATACGCCAAGTAGTTTAGGAGCAGTGATCACAATACTTGTTTTAGCAGACGGACGGACGTCGGGTAACGGATAACAGGCCATGACTACCAGAGGTACAAATGTAGAGGAAAACGATTGTGTGATTATGCGTCAAAAAATGGAAACAATACCAGTGGAGATCATAGAGTCGTATGTATCAATTTGTAGATGTTAATGGTGGGTTGACTGTTGCCTATTGACTTTTATAGGCTAACAAAGTAGCTAAACTGAAGAAAGTATCGCATTTGAATACAAATATTAAATCTACCTCTTGTATTTGATCCACATGTGTACCGACAAGAATGACAGGTGGGGTAACTTGGATGACATCAGCAAGGGATGTCACTTTGGTACGAGCTCCAGGTGATGTCAATGCAATGCCTGCTGAAGCAGATGTCACTGTGATGCCGGATTCTGGGGTTGTCACTGTCATGCCAGAAGCTGTGGATGTACTTGGAATCCCACCTGCAGAAGATTGCACTGCTGCGCCAGTTACAGTGGTTGTCACTGACGATGATGTAGCTATGGCACCAGCTGCAGAGGATGATGCACAACAATGTATTGAATTCATCCAAACTTCAACCAGGTCTGAATAGGAGCAAAAAAGTCCGGTATAAATAACGACATAATTTTGTATTCTATAGCACTTAGATTCCTCTACCCTAAAAGAAAATATTATGTGAAACAAACGAGCAACATTTAGTGGTCCCTCACAATCCATTTAGATTTTTCCGGGATTTATTGCTGGGAACAGTCTAACAAGTTTTGCATTAAAACATTTTCACCACACTATTCACTTAGAGATAATAAAAGTGAATTGAATGCAAAAAGATCCAAGTAGGCTAGTATTCATTCACCTTGATGACGTTGACCTAATAGCCAAATAGAAGATTTATTGGATTAGAAATCGGAATTCATATATTGCTTTCCGACAACTTGAGGCGACTAACGTGTTGTGAAATTATTTACATTTAAGGGTTTTGTTTGTTTAGAAACATGTATATTTTGTGAAAGCTGAACCACATCAAAAACATTATCGTCAGGTTGGTTTGTTAATTTGGTTCAATTAAGGCTTTTAGCGAAAGTATATCTCGTTTTCTCAGTAAACATCAGCTGAGTATGTTTGCAACCGTAGAAATGTATAATAGTGAATTTGCATCATTTATACCAAGCTGAAAGACCATTGTGCCATAATGTTTTCTCTTAAATTTAGTCCAATTATATTTAACAGGTCTTTTTTTAAATGAAAGAAGCATTTATTTAAAGGTTCTATATATAATGTAAAGGAAGCCATATTTAAAACATGGTGAATCAGTATCGTTCACATACGACTTTAAAAGCTTGATTCCAAACTTTTTCCTGTAAGTTTTGGCTGAAACTGGTCTTGTGATTCTTTTTTTATTGAAGTAGTTGATAAGCAAACACTGATAGACAGAATAACAGAAATCAGCTGGACCATGAACGATGTATTAAGTGCCCAAAGAGTGATTAATAGTTCTGTATGTATGTATTTGTAGAGCATGGGCAACTCTAGACCATTGTTGGCCAAGTCACCAGATGCAATTAGATGTGTTTGGGTTATAATTTATGTGTTCTAACACTGGTATCCATCCTGTATAATGTACCCGACAATTTCAGTTTTTCTCTTTCCATAACATCACTTCATTCGCAAAGTTTGTTCAATTGTGTGGTGAGCTATTAAGGATATGTTACAGATTTTTTTCCCATGATGTTTTGTCACAGGTACCCCAGCCTTTAGCCTTTTAATCCCAACTCTTCCAATCCAAAGTGCAAGTCATCTATAAAGTTTGGTCAAGGTAAAGGTACTGTGCAGACTCAAGTTGCTTTGACCCCTTAACGTTCGCAACCAGAACTCAACAGACTCCTCCTTAACCCATGTTCAAATGCAATGATAGTCAAGGTACATAGAACAATATCTAGAAATAAGGTTATTTTGCTAAAACTAAAACTGGACCGACGGATGGATGGATAGACAGGATCACAACATGATACACTCTTTCAGCCAAGAAGTATATAACTAGACTATTGTGAACGGCACATGAAATACTCACCCCTGTCTATGTAGATAACTAAAATTTATGTGCAGAAATTGGTTTTCTTCCTTCGGTCACAAATAAAGTAACAGCCCGGTAATATTGCATTGTATTTGTCAGTTAGGCTTGAGGTTGGTGATAAAATCGGTATTATAATTATATACTTCCCTTAAGGTAGGAATCTTTACTACCATAAGCTGGTAGAATAATGGGCTATGAGTTGTGCCTTTACAAACGAGCCCAAACAAAGCCAATTGACTTTATTCTGGTGAGGAAAAGGTAGTATGAGACCTACGGAAGACGATTCCAATCACCACATCCCAGGATGAGAATTCATATAGGCCAGGAACCCCGGATGGCCGAGTGTTCTAAAGCCCTGTCCTTTACTGATCACTGCAATCTCACCTCTCTCAGCATGGGTTCGAGTCTCAGGCTCGGGCTGGTGCTATGTGAGAAACCTGCCAGCAGCTTCCAGTGAATCGATTGTTCTAAACGGGCATTTTCTCGTGTTCTTCATCCACCAGTTATATTGGCCGCCATATATAGCCTATGCTGCGCTGAGACATGGCGTTAAACCCTGAAACAACATCAAAATTTAGGCCGAAGAAATAGCAATTCCTCTAACTTCATGGGTTAAATTCCCTCCAGAACGCCCTTTGAGTGAGAAAATACCTTATGAACCTTACCTGGGACAGGAGACTAAATTGATATTGATCATACGCAGCATAGAGACAAATCTCGATAGAAAGTCGAGCTACTAAAGGGCGGGCATTTATTGCCAAGAACCGGTTTGGTAAGGAAACGAAAGTGAGTCATAAACCCCACTGAACCGTTAACCACCCTCTGCTACTGAAAAGAAAAGAAGTTCGCTCCTCTTCATCGTAAATATTATGGCGAGCAAAACTTCAGACATAACGAAAAATTTATAGGTTGACTCACTCAACGGATCCTAAGGACTTCGACAATGTTCAAACACGTAATAGATTATCTCTAGATCATCATGTGAGAAAAACTAGTCTCTGAAGTTCGAAATATTTGAAAAATGAGATAAATATCCGGGACGAAGGCGCAACCGCTGGAAAGGGACCGACTTTGAATCAGGGATATGCGCTTAGTAACGTTGATCTAAAACTGGCGTGATATATAATTCGGTAGCAATTAGTCAAGTGTGAAGGGGGAGAATGCGTCTGTTGTTGTGAAACAGAGACCCCTGTACTGCGAGAGCAGGTTTCTACTATACGGTAACCTCATGGGTTTGTGTACCAATATGAGGTCGAGGTGATCGCTGGGCCACGAGGAGAGACCAAAAGAGAGCAACCAGAATAAGTTCTAATGGAATCAGTTTCAAAAATAGGAGGGCACACTCCAAAAGACAACTGCACTGAGAATAAAGACGTTCACTGCCCCATTTGTTTAACGTAGGAGGGTTCAAATTTCAACATAAAACAAAAGAGGATAAATACCTCCTTAATCCTGCGATACATTACTACTGACCTTTTGACTGATGAAACCAACACGCAGTGAACCAATAACTTTTTCTCCTCCTTTAGGAACTAGAACACTTCCCGCAGTCCCAGGTTATTTATATCACGGAATGCATCTTATCGGGAGCAAGGTCCCTAAATAACTACACCTTCTGGTTACAGGAGAGCACCCCAGCCTCAATCGTGCACAACAGCATTAATAAAGAGGTAGAGGATGGATGTGTGGATTGGTAATTTAGTCAGGAAACGGTGCCGGTTTATATCAGGTGGTGGATGAAATCGGATAACAGTGAATTACTTGCGTATTGATGATTCTTATTCGGTTCGCACTTTGCCAAAAAGAGACAATGAAGAGGGCGCAAGATAACCTTTACTACCGGGACCGAGTCCACTGCGGAGTACAGGGAAAATGGAGGGAAAGGTAAAGGCTGGCTAACGACTGCTATGATCTTGTCGAACCTGTCCAGAGAAACGCATACTCTCTCGAGGTTAGTGAGGAAATCCATCCCTACGTAAAGAAATTCTGAGTAGGGATGAGATACAATTTACATAGGTTACTAATAAGTCTGACGGGTACACTGCAGGCCAAGAAGGAGACAAATCCTTTAATAGTGAATCTCTGCGGGACGTTGTGCTCCCAACTAGTCGTTAAATACTGGAGAATGGTAATTCGTACGGACCTCCGGTTGGCTGCAACTACCCCACTGCAGCCGTTATATTGGCCACCATATATAGCCTATGTTGCGCTGAGACAAGGCGTTAAACCCTGAAACAGCAACAAAATTTAAAAACTCTAAGAGCGGATGCAAGTTCTAACGGAGGAGTTCTAAATTATAATACAACCAGGGTTATAGAAAAACAGGAGGTATTTCCTGTCTGGAGTGAAGATGGGAATGCGAAAAAGTGCATCTGAAGATCGATAGAGACCGTCCATTCGGAGGGACTTATGGCTTGCCTGACCGAACAATTAGTTAAAATTTGAAGCGTTGTTTGCGAAGAAAATTTGTTAAGACAGTAAGGTTGACTATGTGTTTGGGACTTCTAGTCTTTCTGGATACTAGAAACGTCTTTGTATAAAAGTCCTGGTCATTTATTACCCTCTCTATTGCCACCTTCTGAAGAAGGGTGTGTATATCTTCCCATTAACTGTACCAATTTGGACTGGTAAAAGAAGATGGTGGTTTATGACAAGGGAATGTGTCCCGAACCGAAGTTATAGCACATCATTTAGGTAGAAAGAATCACAAATTACACATGACGCTAGACGAGCCTCTTGCAATAGGGTCAAAGTGAACTCGTTCGGAAACAACGGGAATGGACAGCCGCGGCAGGAGAGGGAGTTCGTTCGTAGAGTCGGATCCGCCTCCTTGAGAAGGTGAGATGAGCCAGAGAAATTCCTCCCTCTGCCTTTCGGCCGCCTCTACTTTAAAAACAACAGACAAGAATGGGGATAATTAGAAGCTACCGAATAGAATGCTTCGGATGCATATGTGTGTAAATATTGTGCTAAAGACTTATTGGGCAGTCTGGATGAGCACGATTCTTCAAAGGTTGCGACAGGGAAAAGGACCAGTGTCGTTTGGTCCTCTAAATGCTATGATGCCAGGGAGAGGATGACCCCCTTCCCGTTACGCGTTACGTATATATCTACTTTGAATGATGCAGCACGTGCAAGGTTCCTGCTCTGGTCCGTTAAGACATTAAAAGTGACCAGTGCAACATCACTGCGGAGGTAAAGCAGCTCCACAGCAACATGAACAACGCATAACCAACGTTCTGGTCCAATGTACCAAGGCCTACATGGATTTAACCATTGGACGGGCCCAGTTGTGATTTACAGCGTCCAGGAGTGGGAAAAGCGGGAACTTAAAACCAACAGGCAGCCGTGGCCATCGATCAAAGCATGGAATGGAAAAACTGTCCACAATTTACACTGTCTAACCAACTCACTGCCTACTCACTGACCCTTGAAGAATGGAACAGAATGGCGGTCCGGGTGCTTATTCTCTTTCCCGAGTCTCGAAGACTCTTTATCTTAGTTAACTCTTCATTTGGAGTGATGGGGCTGTACGTGCTTTCCTAGGTCCTCTGGGCGCCATGAAGGAGAAAGAAGATTCATTTCCCTGGAATGGATATCTTCACATCCCGTATGGATTAAAAAAGAACGTAGGAAAAAGGGGATACCGTTCCGACCCGCTTCCCTAGTCGGATGAATATATGCCTACTTAATATCCCAAACAAGACTGATCGTTAGAATCGAGAGGCTAATCGTCCCGATCCATTTCGACCGATGACGTGGTTCCATTGACTGGAGACCGGTACTTGAACACCAGTGATTTGTGACAGGTACCTGGAGCCAACGGACAACTTTCCGTGGCCCGGCGATCCGTCATTGACCTGATGGAGAAGATCTTCTATTATCTCGAGGGGGCACGTGTCTCACTCTTACGTGTCTTAATTGAGTGCTGCACCTCAATAATTATGGGTGCGAGTAGTTCTTTACAGGGAGCTTCTCCATCGTATCCAGGGGGAACGACCCATACTCACGGTCCTTGAAGAGGGTGAAATTCCTTCCGATTAAGGGTGCGTGACTCACTCCCAAACCCATTTTCCACCCTTGGGAGAGACCGTCGATCAAACCGTATCAGGCACTGACTGCATCGGTAAGATAGCCAGGGATCATTGAGCAGTAGATTATTCTCAAACAGAGAGAGAGACGGAGACAGAGCTAGAGAGAGAGAGAGAGAGAGAGAGAGAGAGAGAGAGAGAGAGAGAGAGAGAGAGAGAGAGAGAGAGAGAGAGGGGGGCTACGATACCCTCCTTTGATTGAGGAGTCTTACTCCGAGTCCGACACAGACAGGCATTGAGGAATATATTCGATGCAATGTAATCTTTTTCCAACTGGCTAAAAGAGGAAATATTTTAAAAATTCGGAACCATAAAATGTTGAGCAATGCTTACACTTTGCAACATTTTGTCATATGTACTGTCTAAGCATGCACTTATTATTTTAAAGTGGTCTTTTCCAATAGGATTAGAAATGGAATACATTTCCGGAAAAACAAAAGTGTAGCAATAATTACCCTAAGAAAGTTTTATATATATATACTGCCGAAGCAAGTACATAATAAATATTACAATGCAAGCTTTCTCCATTGTAACAATTGACGGGTTAAGAGCAGGATATATTTTTTTCACACAAGCAACAGAACAAACAACTGATAGTAGAACTCATATTGTGAGCAAGACGTATAATGTTCCTTTATGCCCTCACTTGCAAGTTAAAACAAAGAAAATAAATAATTACTCAGCGTCAGCAGTGCCGGATTACCCAATAGGCAGAGTAGGCACCGGCCTATAGGCCCCCCGCGTTTTAGGGGCCCCGCGACAACGGATCAAAATAATATTGAAATTGATTTGATCTTGACGTGTTAGGAGATAATTTGCGAGGGGAGCCCAATTTTTTCAACTGCCTAGGGGCCTCCACAGGGTTTAATCCGGCACTAAGGGTCAGCAGCACAAAGGAGCACATAGCTTAAATTAGCACCACCTTTTACTTATTGAGGTGATGTCGTATGTTTAAAACCCCTAAAAGTTAATGTAAAATAAACAACCAATGTAGCAATGTCAAGAGGTATTAACACTCGAACGAACGAAATAAATAACTGTATTGCTGAAAGCACAGTGAGAAAGTCAGCAGCAAGAGCAATTTCGTCGAGCAAAATAGCACTCGCATGATCAGGGACGTGCTCTCATAATAAAAGAGGAAGTAAACAGGATGTGGGGAGTGACGCAGGACCAGGTTATTTTCTAATTTCTAGAACTTTCTTTTCTAATAGGAGGAAAAAAAACCCATGTATATTCTATAGTTTGGACACAGGTCTTGAAGGCCCTTAAGGCGAGCAAGACAATATTGGTATCGTTTTATGGTTGTTTATATTATATGGTTTGGAAGTTAAGAGATACAAGCTTGTTAAGTTTTTCTTCTCCAGTTCAAGCGAAGTGTCCTAGAGATGAATGCCCATTACCTTGAACCTCACACAATCTTGCTCCCTCTGCATCAAAGTAGCATTCATCATCTCTCACAAGATCCGTGACTTGTCTACTGAGATCTGTAACCAAAAGGTATATTGCACGACGTGTCAGAAATGTCTGGTGCGTAGTGTAGAATACATACTGGCCAGCAAAGTCCCACATCGTCAACAGTGCATATTCAAACATACTCTTCTTCAGTTTCTCAGCATTCTCATTCACCAACTGAAGGAACTCCATTGTTGCATCGCCTTGACTGGTTGCCGGTCTCTGATCTGATTGTTTCAGGTCAATGATTGTGATGGTAGGTCTATCATCACCATCATTGCCATCATCGTCATCGTTGTAATAATTGTCATCATTGTAATAATTGTCATCGTTGTCATAATCATCATCGTTGTAATAATTGTCATCATTGTAATAATTGTCATCATTGTTATTATCATTATCATTGTAATAATTGTTATCATTGTAATAATTGTCATCATTGTCAAAACGGTCATTATCGTCATCATTGTCATAATAGTCATAATTGTCATCATTGTAATAACAGTCATAATCGTTATCATCGTCATATTGGTTATTATCATCGTCATTGTAATAACTGTCATCATAGTCATAATTGTCGTTATGATCAATGGACAAATCTTCAGGAGTTGACTCTAAATTGGTAGGTCTATCACCACCGTCATTGTCATCATCGTCATCGTTGTAATAATTGTCATCATTGTAACAAATGTCATCATTTTCATATTGGTCGTCATCGGGAACGTTGTCATCACGGTCATCATCGGGATCATTGTCATAACGGTCATCATTTTCATCATTTTCATTACGGTCATCATCGTCTTCATTGTCATAATGGTTATAATTGTCATCATTGTCATAACAGTCATCATCGTCGTCATTGTCATAACAGTCATAATCGTCTCATTGTTATAACGGTCATCATCATCAACATTGTAATAACTCTCATCATTGTCATAATTGTCATCATTTTCAATGGACAAATCTTCAAGAGTTGTCCCTCTATTTTTGATATCCTCTCTGTGTCCATCCTGCTCAGCACTTACTTCAGGCTTCTTTGTTTGACCAGTCAGGAGCCTCACGAGACGTTGAAGTCGAGACAACTGATCTGAATCTTACAAAACAACAGAAGATAACAGTTTAATAGCCAGTTAAGGAAAGAAAGGATATTAAGTAAAACTACTTTTCATGGTGACATCACACGGATTTATTGTACAATGAGTTAAAACATGGTTTATCTTACAGTACCTCCTAACGGTACAAACTTTCATAACGATGCTTATAAAAAGAATTAATAAACACTTTAGATGAACGATTTAAATTTGAACTGGCATTTTAATGTCTTGTTGATCATCCAGAAAATATGTGAACTTAAGTAAGGTACACGAAATATTACAATAGGTGAATATATCAAATAATTTTGTCTGACTAGAAATTATAACTGAAATTAATGTAATATTTTAAAAGGTGACTGACACTCTACCGGCCATAAGCAGTTTGAATGAATTCATTATAAATCAATTTTTCATTGATATTATTGTTTTAAACTGCCAAGTATAGAAATAATCTCAGTCTTGAGAAGCTCCAGCATGCCAAATTTAGCAGCCCCCTCCACAAGTTTCCTATACAGACAATGAAAGAATTGGACAAAATATGTAGTTCAATTCCGTGTCATGTGTGCTTCAGATGCATTGGAAATGCATATAAAAATTAATTTCCTATGAGTTTCCTTTGCATTCCATTCACATTAGCATTTCAGCTAAAATATTGTCATTTCATGCATGGTCTCTGAAATGCAATCTAATTTTGAGTCTACCACTTCCAATTTTGATCAATGTCTTTCATTTAGAACGAAATGGAAATGCATTTGAGCAACGTCATTCCATTGTCGAGAATGGTGAAAGAGGCAGACTGCTGCTTTCGTATCCTGCTAAAGTATTCTTTACTAAAATATAAAACATAAATAAATACTAGCTATCAATGAATGCAAAACAAGCAAATTTAATCATAAGACAAACCATTATTGTCAGTGTCGTAACAGATATATCTTGTAATATATACACTGCACCTAACAACGACTGTCACATGCATTCGCAGAAAGTTGGAAGTACATTACATAACAGAGTGGGCGGACATAATGAATATTAGATCGGTCGAATTTTTCTTTAGAAACGTCTTCTGTTGAAAGTCGATATGACTTACCTTTTAGGAGGTGTAACGAAGAAACGTACTTCAAGATGGCTGCCATTTCGACCATATTGACGTCAGAGCAATACCATTTTGATTTATGATTATCTAGACATCGTAGAAAGTCTTGTGTAGAAAACTACCCATCGAGGAGTAACAATAGCAAGATTTTCAAAAAGGCAGCCATTTAGGATATCACATGAGCACAATTTGCGTTAATTAGGTTGCATCTGACGTGAATCTGGTACCATTTCGAATTAGGACAAACTAGACATCATACATGACTTCTCCTGAAAACTACATATTAGTACAATCATCCCTCTAGGAATAGCAGTATCGACATTTTCAAGATGGCTAACATAATATCTATATTGAATGTCGGAACGGAACTATTTTAATTTAGGAGAAACTAGCTATCATAAAAAGTATTTGGATAAACACCCAGGTCAATATGACAATCCAAAATGAGAAGTGGCGAAATGACAATTGTCAATGTGGCTATTATGGCAGGCAAAATGGATCTCTGATCGGACTCATTTTCACTGAGGACAAAGTATACATCATAAAAAGTCTTTGGGTAAAAACCTCATTTGAATATGCCATCCATCCAGGAGCGGCAACGATACCAATGTTAAGATGGATATTATTTTCATTTATGAGCAAATGGACATCATAAATAGTCTACTGGCAAAAACTCATGTCGATATGACTTTCTGTTTAGGTTGGTTAGCGACAACAATAGTTTCAAGATGGTGCCATAGTGGCCATATAGGATATCATTTTGGCACCAGTTTCTTTAGGACCACCTAGACATCAAAAGAAGTTTTCTGCTGAAGACCCCAAATTGACATGACCATATGTATAGGATATCAGCAAGTTTAACACGGGTGACATGGCGCCCATATTTTATGTTAGACTGGCACCGTTTTCATTTAGATATATACCATGGGTGCAATGTAGGCCATATGTTGTTAATCTGGCATCGATTTCACGTAGAACAAAGATACAAGAAGTAGGTATAACAAGATTTTCATGATGGCTGCCATGGTGGCCATACTGGACGTTTGATCGTCATCATTTTCAGTAGGACTAACTAGTACGTTTTCTGGTTCAAACTCCATGTTGATGAGGCTATCTATCTTGGAAGTGTAGCGATACAAAAATTTTCAATATGGCAGATATCAGATCGTTACCTTTTTTAGTACAAGCTAGACATAATAAGTCTTTTCATGACAACTCATTGTGATATCATCATCTATCTAGCAGGAGTGGCAATATCAATATTTCAAGTAGACTACCATGGCAGACATATTGGATGTCAGATCGGTACCATATTTACTTTGGATTAACTGGATATCATAAGACGTATCTTTTGGTTTAAACCACATACTAATATGATCATTAATTTTTGAGGATTAACTTTGACAGGATTTTCAATAAGGACACACTTTTGCCCATGCTAGATGTCCGAGTGGCACCATTTTCGCATAGGAGCAAGTAGGTTGTGCTCAATCTTAATATGAAGATTCTTGGGATGGACAGATTCAAGTAAAAAAAGAGGGATGGATATATGGACGCAGGAACAGAATGAAGATGTCCCTGCTGCCTGCAGTGGGTATATAAAACTTACTACCCATTTTATAGTATAATATATATCACCGACAGCCACGACACCGATCCTACCTTGATGAATTGGTCTTCTTGAGAATAAGGTACAGACATGACAGAAGGATAGTTATATGGATGGAGTGACAGACATAACCAAATCAAGATGCGCATTCTGCAAGTAGTTGCTGGATAAACGTTACTACACATGTAGCAGCATGATACATTTCATGGACCCCGGAGGAAATGGTCTCTATTCACATCCCATTATGCCCTGAATCGTCTGAAAGGTTAACGTCTTTACTTCTGCAAATTACTTAACCCTATGAGATAATCAATGACCTACCTTCATGTTGTACTATCCATTCCCCAGTGTCCAAAGAGACTTTGCAACAATGTTTGTATACATCAATTCCCTCTGTACTTTTCCTTTCACATAAATTAACTCTCTGTTCAAGGAGGCGTTTTGTAAGCATTGTCTTTCCAACTCCATATTGACCAACAACCATGACTCGGATGTTATAAATCTTCTCCTTTCCATTTTGAAGAGCCTCTTTGTACAACTGAAGGGATTTCTCATCCATACAAAGTATCTCCGCGGGGATGCTAGGTGCTGGTGACAGAGATTCATCACAGAATTAAATGAAAATGGCGTGGTAGTTTAATAGTAAATTTGAAGACATCATACAATTGATAGGCATTTCCTTTTATTTCTTTATGAAAAATTCAAAACAAGAGTTACAAAATGAACATTT
>JAECUM010024203.1:0-35457 GCA_016617855.1 Megalonaias nervosa
AGAGAGAGAGAGAGAGAGAGAGAGAGAGAGAGAGAGAGAGAGAGAGAGAGAGAGAGAGAGAGAGTAATACCCAACTCAAGAAACAAGAATACAAGGCACTAATAAGAACTATATTCCAATAATAATAATAATGATAAGAAAAAAATCCACAAAACATGAAACAAAGTCAGGAAAAAACATGAAGCGCTTCACTATATTGTAATGTCTTTATTATATTATGAATGGAGTTTTGCATGCACAAATATTGTCTATTCAATGTGTCAAGATTATTTGATGTTAACTGTTGGGGCGTGAAATGATTTTAACCTACGAGACTGCAGCATTTTTGATCACCCTGTTTTTATCTGTCACTGAAAACATCCACCATGTGTGAATTGCTTCATCCATTCATGAGCGTATGCAACCCACCCAACATCGTTAGCTGGCCGCCTGCATTCTCTTATTGATGTGTACTCTGTGTTTTATACAACATACGAGTATAAAACCTTGTTCTGGTCTCATAATATCACACTGTGGTCATGAGAATCAATGAATTGGCCAAGAAATTCGTCTAATGGCATCAATCCTACAAGCCCTGAGAGATCAACATTAAGTGGAATGAAGTTCGCATGTTAGCGACTATTGTGCCCTATTCATTTCCATGTGTGTGTGTGTGTGTGTGTGTGTGTGTGTGTGTGTGTGTGTGTGTGTGTGTGTGTGTGTGTGTGTGTGTGTGTGTGTGTGTGTGTGTGCGTCGCGCTGGAATTTCTCATGAATAGTTTAGGAGTTGAATTATCTTAATTTTCTCAAATTTGGAGTATCAAAGCCAGAAATATGATGGTAGTCCATAAATTAGTGACTTCAACCATCCCATGGAGTTTTTGTTTAACGAAACAGCGAGACGCAGGATAGTGATGGAATCAATGTGTCCAGCCGAAGAATCACATTTCCTATGTCGGACTTTTGTTGAGCAATAAGTTAGAACTAATGTTCCTGTTCATTATTGTAAGTTCTTGGCTATGTAGAACTTTTTATTTTACTTTAATGTGCAAAATAGTATGTATTTGATAGGGACTATTTTCTAACCATATTACAATTCGTTGCATCATCGGCACGTTACACTCTCCTCGATTAGCATCAAAATGCGCTTGTCCAAAACGGATTCATAGATAGAAATACAAATCTTATACAAATAAGATTAAAAGTAAAAACGCACACCACGGACATTGAGAGGACAACTTAATTCTGTCTAACTTTTGTGTTCAGATGCATTTTTCCATGCAGTTTGAACAGTTGACTTGGTTACTGCCATGGCTAGTCCTGAGATGGACAAGCTTTGATTAACTAAGGTCATGTGATGAGAATAGGAGTCTATAAATACGAGTGCCGACAAGTCAGCAGCAGACAGCTGTCAGAGAGGTAAAGTATGATCGTCCCAAAATAGAAAAGAATTTCGACTATATATTTAACAATCCAATCGATAACCATCAATTACTTTTCACATATCCTATATTAACTTTAATACTACAAAATTCCAAAGCTTAATCAAATTGTTGAGAAATTTTAAGTAGATTTATTACATGATTGGCATTGAAATTAAGTGCCTTATAATTATTATGTAGTAATTCTTTTCAAAGCCACTGCTATCTTCCATCACACTACTCAAGTACATTTGCATTAAACTGAGAGATCACGCTACTAAGTCAAAATATGTTACAGTGAAAATAATAAATTTGGCTGTTAATATGCATTGGAATTTAATAACATATTTAATTTCACTATAATATGGTGTATTACAAAGTTGTCTTTTGGCATTTAGACAAACAAATCTGCTCTACATTATCAGAAGTTGATAGTGTTGTGATAAACACTGTATTAATGAAACAGTCACTATGCGATATTGAAATGCATGTTCTATCTCACCTTTATCATTTCATTAAATCGTTTAAGTCCTGAACTCTGGTCTTTTCGATATAACACACAGGGTATTACTCTTTCATTTGGCAACTAATGTTTGTTGTTTTGCCTTTTAACAAAGAAAATCAAACGAGTACATGACCAGTTATTTCCTGGTTATGTGCTGTGACACTTGGGTATTAAAATCATGTGCTGTCGAGCAAGCAACAGAAACACATTTCCTTTGACATTATTCATACCTGACAAATTGTTATTACGATTCACAGTTTAGCCTCTTTGCCAAAATATAATTTATATTTACCAAGTTAGTTTTTTTTATATCCAAAACATATTTTATATTTCGGACATTTTATTCACATTACGTGAAATGTGTCATTTTAGACACCTATATGCTCTGTTAGTCACTAGTATTCATGATATTACTTGAGAAGTTGTGTACTGTTCTCTAACAACTTTAGTATACATGCATTTACCTAGTTTATAAAAAACAATATTACAGAAGAGCAAGCAAGCTTGCCAAAATATTGTATACAGAAAGATTGAATGGAATGGCATACTTAAAGTGTGTTGGGTTAAGTAGTATATTTCTGTTGTAGAGTTGATTGCTTAATCTACGTCATGTTATCATTTTTGTACAATGAACAACATACTTAAAGAGAAGCACACGATAATTTTGAGGATTATTCCATGAATTTAAATTTGTTTTTATATGTAAAATTAAATCATTCGCCATTATATTTGCTTGCTTCCATGATGCACGACAATGTATCCATCATTAAATACAATAATTCCCGCTTATTTCAAGTTTACAACGACAGTAAAATCTTGTAACATATTTTAGAACTTACTGAAATGTTACCATAGTAACCAAGCTATTTGGTATAAATTTTAACAAATTCAGTGTTAAATCAAAATATGTTTTTTTATTTGAAATGTTTAAAGTCATTTAGTACAATAAAGAAAAATATAACCACAGACAAAACTCTGCTGACTTTAAGTGTTCAATCTCAACTCTTCACCGGAAACAAAACACCTGTTATGTCAATAGTACGTGGAACTTGGACAATTTAAGCCAAACAAGTAGATATGGTCAGATTTCTTCTTCATAAATTGAATCAATTCAAAGCTTGACTGATTTAGCAATGAAGTTGTGAGTGCTATACAAATGAAAGCAGCAAATATAAAAAATTTTTCATGACACATTCGAGGCTGAATTTAGTTGCCATGTCAACCAATCATTTCATCCCCTGCATGCTGAAATAAAATAATCTCAGTACTACTCCAGTGTCTACAACAAGATATCCCATTGTAAAGAAAATATAATGCAGAAGGGGTAAACTCAATAGGAATAAAAGATTACTAACTTAAAGGGAAAATCCTAGGCAAATTAGGCCGTTCAGCCTTCACACTAACTTAAAGAAGAACCCAATGCAAATTAGGTAGTCCAGCCTTCACACTAAGTTAAAGAAGAACCCAATGCAAATTAGGTAGTCCAGCCTTCACACTGACTTAAAGGAAAACTCAGATGCAAATTAGGCAGTTCAGCCTTCACAGTAACTTAAAGCAGAACCCAATACAAATTAGGTAGCTCAGTCTTTACACTGACTTAAAGAACCCAATGCAAATTATGCAGTTCAGACTTCACACTGGCGTAAAGAATACATTCTATATGAAAATTAGCCAATTCATCCTCCACACTGATGTGCAGTAAAGGGTTAAACAAAAATATACATGTATTTGCTTGGATGTATTGTTCTTGTCTCATAACTCAATGAAATACCGAACATTCTGTCTAGCTTACTTACATCATGATTTCATTTTTAATGCCTAGCACAATTTTCATCGATTTTGGTAGTTTTGCCTCGTTATTTCTGTGTACTGGTCCAGCCAGTAGAAATCATACCCTAGTTAGCCAGTCCGTTATATTAAGCTTTTTCTGTTGTTATGTTACTGTTATATACTGGTCCAGGTAATAGAGAACCTTTCCTAGCGATCACACTCATGCATCCAGGTGGTAAGATAATCTATTAAATTGCTGGCGCCAGGCATGGTGCATACGGCGTGGAATCAATCTCTAATTGACACCAGCGTTAATTTTGTAAGTTTTACAGACCAACAAGAGCTAACGTATCATAATCTACCATTTTTCTTTACAACTGTGACCAAAACGAGTACTTACTCGATGTTGATCTCTAAGGTTGTCTGAATTATAACGGAGAGAGGCACAAAGTTCTGAATGAATAAAGCTAGTACCTTATACAATACTTCGATTCCAATTCCTTCAAGACTTTTGTTCTTTTTATTTTCTTTTTTAACGGGTTAAGGATATTTAAAGTACAATGGAGAAAATGTTGGGAGGCTAACCTTGAGCATTGAAAAGGATCCCGATGAAAATAGATCTTTCACCTCTCTTCGAGCCGTAACGGTTGCAGGTTTCCATGTCCCTATCACTAATTGGACCTAAATCACCTTTATTTCTGAATTTGTTATTGATGATCAAAACAGATTTCTAAATAAAAATAGAAGCTCCGAAGTCAAAGTCATCTAAGATATTTAATTATTGCTTATCACGCAAGCGTTATAAAACTATATGAGGAAATATTTCTTTTATTTTTCTCTCAGTTTTAAGTTTCTGGGATTAGCATATGTCCTGCTTCTGACAAAGAAACTGTGCTATGCTTGGCATGCGTAAGAGTTCCATCGTTAAACAGCTGCGCTCATTGACTATGATTTATATGTACAGGATTCCAACAAAGAATCATTATACAGACAATCTATTTAGTTACGGCAGGAAAACATCATTAGGCAATTCTTCAAAAGTTGAAATTTTTCAAATAGAAGTGTATCCCCATTAATCCTCAAACGATTCTGAAAAGCTTTCATCAAATATGTTTCATTGATTTTAAGAGAAATTATTTATTGCTACCATAGACATTTCCATTAGGCTGTTCTGTAAATATTACAGGCATTAATTTTGCTATATCAAGTTTTTATTGCATCTAAGGGATTGAAGAGAAAAACATACTTTTCCAGGGAACAGACGACATTAAAATCCAGCAGGGAGTTTCAGCAGTAGAAAACTAGAAATGTATTTAGACAAATATACATAAATAGCCTAAAACACCTAGTATCGCGAGACGGAAGGAAATAATGTAAAGACAAATAAGTCAAACAAAAACCATATAAATGCCAATCTACACCGGGAGCTCGACACATTGAAAGAAGAGATATTGAAATTCAAGTAAGCAAGAGTCTGTCATCTCGTTTAGTGGATGAAACTAAAGAGAAAAATTGGAAACGCAATTTTTATAAACCTGTCACGTGATCGCTAATGTAAAACCTTGACCTTCTGGCCCTCCCCCCCCCCAACAAAACAAAACAAAACAACACCCCAATCCACCCCACCCCACAAAAAACAAGCAGGGCTTAAGGGGTGATCTATTATTTCTCAATAAACACTGTCTATAACATGCCAAGATGCTTGGATTCCAAGATTCTCAGTTTCTTCCGAATATCCTTCTGTCATATTAGCCATCTTACACAGACAAGATTGTGTTTGCCACCATGTGTAGACCCTAGGCATGGTACCTGACTTAAATTGCCTTGGCATGATACAGCCATTTGTTTGTTGATGTGTCGTTAAGAATCAAACAAACCGCCCATTTTTCATCGATGCAAGCATCCGTAATTGTCGTTAAGGATACAGATAGAAAAATGCCTGCATTAAAATTAGGCGGAATTGACACCGGGAATACTCTATCTAGCTCGCTATTTTACCTTATCAAATACAGGTTTATTCTAAATTTCTTTATTTTGAATCAGATATTTACTTTATGGACATTGCTTCCATTACGTACGAGGAAGAATTCGAGTTAGCATTATTAGGTGTCCAATTATATTTTACACTCTTTCACACTAGCATTGGTTTCTTGTAGACGCGTTAGACTGAAATGCGTAAGGCATCGTTTTGAGATACGGTTCGATTGGCTTATTCAATGCGTGATGTAACGTCATGAATTATACAACGAAACTGTACCAGAATATTTTATGTTAGACTATGCAAGCGATACCCTCTTCAATATTTGCTATCATCACTAACGATTTCAAGCAAACGTTCAATGCCATGGAATGCACGGTATAAGAAAACAGCAACGAAAAAAAAAGAGGTTATTTCGTGGGCTATAATATTTCCTTTGTTGACTATACATATGGTCGTTGACCGTTTGTACTTGCTTATAAGTCTGGTCAACTGGGAACAACAAAGATCCTGATCTGCCGCAGCATAGTGCGCCTGCAGATAATAGTCTATGTTTTTTTCTACTGATTATTCCTAACAAACTGCACAGATCCAGATCTGTCGGCGCATTATGCTACGGCAGATCTGGGTCTGTGCAGCTTGCAGTTGGACTCGACTTATAAGTATAAGTCGCCAATGTTGTTTTTTGGTATTTGGTTGGCATTGGTATTTCGGCAAATCGGGGAATTGGAACAGCAACAGTTTGAACTTAGTGATTGGAGACCATCACATAGCAATCAGTCCGCTTGCATTTAGTAGATGGGGACCATCATATAGCAATCAATCCCCTTGAATTTCATCACATAGGAATCAGTCCGCATGTATTTAGTAGTCGGGGAACATCATATAGCAACCAGTCTGCTTGATGTTAGTGATTGGGTATCATCATATAGCAACCATTCTGCTTGAATTTAGTGAATGGATATCATCATATAGTAACCAATCTGCTTGAATTTAGTGAATGGGTATCATCATTTAGTAACCAGTCTGCTTAAATTTAGTGATTGGGTATCATCCTATGGCAGGCCTATATTAACCCTTTCTAAATTATACAGGCAGAACAAATACTACTGCATATAGTTTTCGCCGATAACAAATTATTGGTAATCTGAAGGCAAAGTACCATGACAAAGTTTGCTCAGGCCAACTACCGATAACTTCTTTTTAAAAAGACCATCCTCAATAGAATATAAACTTAAGTTTCTGGTGGGATAACAATTTTGCACAATTTAACATTTGCTGAAGTCGGGTAACCATGTAAAATAACTCCGTAGTTGTGAATAATTCAAAAAAAAATTAGCCGATGTTGTCCTTTAAACAGACCTGCATGGTTATATTATAGTTGTAATTGTTTATCCATTGTGGCTAGTTCGGGAATTTATGAATTTCTAACTTTCTATTTAGCCTAGTAATGTGTGTTACTTTGCGAAATACGCTAGCATTCGCAGTTTCTAATCATCGTTATTAGATGAAAAGTTATTTGTATATTGTAGCATTATCGTTATTAGATGAAAAGTTATTTGTATATTGTAGTATTATCGTTATTAGATGAAAAGTTATTTGTATACTGTAGTATTATCCAGTTCACAAACTTTATTCTTACAGCAAATTCTGGCTCATAAGAAATCATCAACAACGCAAAACATGACGTGGTGTTCAAGGAGGTGACGAAAGCCTCCTGCTTTCTCTGTTATGATAATATTTTCACTAGCAAGTTTATCTCTATTAATGCAATTCAGTTGTAAATGGACTCCTTTATCAATATATTCAACACGACGTTCGTATTGGGTGTCATTTACATATTTTTTTTTCTGGAAGCAGGCTTGGTTGTTATCTGATCAGCAATGCAATTTTACATTCTGTTAAATGTTGCGTCTTTTGTAAACAAAAGTTTGCGTTTGGTGTCCTGAATAGACTTTGTCACTGGCACGTTTAAAAAAATTACAAATACAAATATAGTGACCAATGAATACGGACAAAACGTGTTTTAACAGAGTTTTTAACAAAATACAAACAGCTGGACGACGTATACCATCTTATTCCGGTGATATTGAGAAACCGAACCGCTTCTTTATCTGGTCTAACCAGCATCCCATGTTCTTGATGACGTCACACAGCTACAATCAGATTCGTAAACGGACAATACTGCACCAGTATAACAACAAATTTGGGACCATTACAGTGTTGTTTATAAGACGATTACTAACGCTCGCTTGAATATCCGTGGTAAACTGTACTCTTCGTGTTTGTTTTCATGCATACGTTGTCGGTGTGGACATACTGTATGTGTCTGTACATGAAGCTCATTGTGCTCATGACCGTAAAGTTTGGGGATATGTAAATCCAGATCTAATATAAACAGTCTATAACAAATTTGCGAAAAAGTACTCCAGACTATATATATTGCATTCAGAATTATGCAGGTATTAAAATTTAAAACAATCATTTCAATGAAATTTATTTATTTATCTTGTTGTCGGTTTAGAAATGGCAGCTTGCATTTGGAAAATGACAGTAAGTGTCTAACGAATTTGAAAATACACAAAACTGCAAAACGTGTTTTCTTCGGGGTCTGAGCAAAGAACATGTTTACTATGGTCTAGTGATACGTCAAGGTCGCCAGGTGGAGATGAATAGATAAGCCCTATCAAACAAGTTCTTTCCCCAAACTCTGTACAAAGTATCTATGCACTTTTGTATTTATTACAAATCCACCTCTTTTAACTTGTCCAAATAGTTGTAGCTATACGGTGTCACTGGGATTTAAAACATATTAGGATTTAAAAAAGTTTACTGCAGCTAAGAGTATCGCCGTGCATCAGTGACATCGTCAAAACAGTTCCGTCTGAGTGTGCGAGACGGAAAAATTAAGTGATCATCCGTACCGAACACCAGAAAAAATGTGAAGATTAAATGGGTATAACAGATGTTAACTCCTTGATGCTCTCCATCCCGTGTCATTCAAAACTATCACAAAGGAAAACAGAAATTTTGAATATTGGTAACTGGGAGTTTCAGATATATTTTACTGATCCGGGCTCGAGCCTTCTTCTCCAATTTTACCCCCCGTGGTGATGATCTGAGCTCATTTGGACGAGACCGACTTGATCGATATTCTGTCCAGGCTTGGAAGTGAATTTTACAATGATCCTAAAAAGGAGAAGGTTGTTAATTTACAAAATCCGATTCACAATTTCGAATAATCCTAGCAGAAAAGTATTGTACATCGCTTGATGGACTCCGTAAAATTTCAACCAATCATCTTGATTATAAACTCTGGATTCAGATACCACCGTATGCACATGGGTGGGGGGGTGGGGGTGGGGTGTGTGTTAAAGATCGGCGAGACTGAAAAAAGGACAGGAAGGTCCAATAAAAAAATCGTATTAAAGAATCCCCGTTTAGTTGGAAGGTGCAATGGCACAGGAACGTAATAAATACAAAGGTGTATGTCTGGAAAAATATGAACTTGTGGCAGAATATGCCATTACGAATACTATCACTGGCACTCTACCAGCTATGCAAACCATGTGATTTCAAACATTACCGGGTAGTCATCCACAACGCATACAAACCAGGAAAGACGCTGTGTGGTTCCTCTCAAACATGCGTCCAAGAATCATATCAACAATTGGTGCAAGCGGGCGTCACGCCACACACGTTCATATAATGTTTAATGGGAATATTGTACTTTGTGCGAGCTTTACTTTGCTACGCACTTCCTTAACCAAAGATTTTAACAATGTGGTTAAAATCTCACCAGGGCAAAGCAGTGCCCTTGAGTCTTGAAGCATAAAGAAATCGAGGCCTCAATGATCAGTCAGCAAAAGGTTATGCAAAGATCTTCGCAGTATACCCGAGAAGGTTCATGATGGACTCTGTCCAGATGCGGGTAAGTTCATGTGAGGACTTCCTCGTACAAGCATTTTCAAGGGTCGAGTTTTATTTCAACGCCCATGCGTGACAAACTTCGTTGGCTTATTGGGACCTCGCGTTTGCGTCATCAAGATATTTTGCTGGCGGGCTCGTTGCCGTGCACAGTAAATAATCCAAGTTAATGTGGATGAATCCCATCTACGTGAGCTCGTCTGTGTTGGATTTGTCGAAGCTGCTCATGTACAATAAGATCAAACTGCGGTATGGCGATAACGTCAAGATGCTATAAACGGACACATACTCGTTGCTAATGCACATCACCACCACTGACGTCTACGCTGATATGGACGCGACATTGCTCACGTATGAATTCGAGACCATCAACTACCGAAAGACCATCCACTGTTTAGCAACATCAACGATCAAGTCGTGGGGAATTTCAAAGACGAGTGCGCGGGCAAGCCCATTGTAGAATTCGTGGAATGCGACCCAAAGTGTACTCTATCGTGGTATCGCCGATAAGAACAATTAAGAAAGCCAAAGGATTCCAGCCTTTGGAAGTGTAAAACGATCTCAAGCATGCCATGTAGGTGGAGTTTCTTAGACAATGATGTGAATTCATGCATTTGGCAAACATTATCCGGTCTCAGAAACATTGCATGGGTGTGCATCGTTGCACCAAGGTACGTTTGTCCCTGCTAGTCACCAAGCAACGTATTTTCCCTGACGAAATCACTACTTACGGGTATGGACACCACGAGATCGGGCAACAGAGATACCTCAAATAGATCTTGGAGTAGGTTCCGTATTCGCGCGATTGATTTGGAATTCTTCAGATGCTCTGCTTGATGGTGAAAAGGGACTCTGTCACCGCTGGCGCTAGATGGTAGCGTGTTGGTTGATTATGAATATGAATCCGGCCAGAAATCGTGAATACATCAACTGGTCACACCGGGACAGTGCAAGACGATGTCATCCTTCCAGCTCTATCAGGGCATTCAGACGTCGAACCAAATTGTCCTCGATCGAGGGTGATTACAGCGGAAAAGCACCTCATGTCAACGTGGCCGTTTTTGTTGGATTCAATCAGCGGATCTTATTCCAGTCGCAAGTCTAACTTCGTTGTTCAACGCGGCTGTAACCGGACAAAGTCGCGTCACTTACGCTTGTGATTTATCATGAATTAACAATTCCTGCGTGTAATGATGCCCAAATAATAGCTCCGCAAATGTACGGTTCAGTCGTTCCACAATGGCTTGATCACGACTCATTTTGACATGCCCACGACGAACCCGCTCATGGTGTTTTTGCCATCAACGTAGCTGTGACTCCGAGTAATTCTGAACCTGAATCCACCTGCAAAATCTACGACAATGCTAGCAGTCTACGTGCGTGGATGAGTTTGACTCTTTGGACGTCACGATGATAAAAACACGGAAAAGGTTTTTAAAAATCCAGCGATGAAATGAGTAGAGACCTTATCATGAATGAAAATTTAATTCGACGGATGTCCAAACCCATCAACGAAGTCGATGCTGCAACGAAACAATACGTCGATGATGCTGATGCTGATGCTCAACGAAACAATACATCGATGGCATACGGAATCAAAAGTTAAGAAGACCGGCATGAAATGAGTGGATACCTTATCATTAACAGAAACTTTTCCGACGGATGCAAGAGCCCTTCAGCGATACTGATGCTGTAACGAAACAATACACTAATGTAAAGGCTGCCTAGGTGCTCTCATCTCTACCGTCATCACCAAATGTAGTAGCTCTACGGAGAGTTAGATAAATATTAACGTACAAAGGCGTTTCTAGACGGGTGGGTTACAATGACAATATTATAAACAATGTACAACGTATTCATGCATCACTATTGCGTGCAACGGAAGACGACAATGTTTCAACCCCTTTCACATGTGTAGCATCAATATCGTTGGTGATTACAGATGAAATTCAGTTCGAGAGACTCAACATTTATCCAGTCGAATACTTAACTATCTTTGGCGTCGGTGTTTAAGATTTATCATTATGTATACGTGATGGATTGTGGACAGGCACACGATGGCGATTTTGCGGGATTTACCAACGTGTTGGATCAACTGTCAGCTGATGCTAACATTAATAGCAATTTGGTTCCACTTGTCAATGACTATCTGCGTGTAAACGGTGTTACAATACCCTCATGTGCGCTCCAATATAATCAAGACGAGTGCGAGAAAGAAATCAATAGTTGGGTCCACAATGATGTACCAATACCAACTCGGGGCAAGCATAGAGTCATTGCATTAGCACGCGAAAACGCCCAGTCGCTGATCACATCGCCGTCAGAAGTAAAGTCAACCAAGGAATTCGCTGATCCATCCACCGCGATAAGATTTTCCACCAATCATTGAATCACCAACATTGATTCGGCCAGGACAAGAAAAACCTCGCCTTCTCTAACACTCGTCTATCCACGTAACACTTTTTGAACGAAAACTAACATTAACTATACCAAGCACGGGCATAATCAATTAAGTTTTACGTAAACGTGTACAGGACAAGGTCAACCTATCGAAAACTTAGATTGCATGATGACATTATAAATACAAGAACCGTAATGGACCCTCAAAGTTACCAATTCGAAAACCAAATAATTGAAAGAGAGCTGCGATAAGAAATCGTCAAGAGAACCTCCGTACTCGCAGAATACAAACACGTGTGTGTTATCGCGGATGCAATTTATGGGCTCGTCGCCACGATTACTGTTGGCCTTGGCCTGACAGGAATCGGGACGGTAGCGACGATCACAGGTACGCCAATAGGCTCTCGGGGCTACATCGATAATAACCGATTCGCGGGTGCTGTTGAGAAAATAATTATATTGCGACTGCACAGAAAATACCTGTCTATTCGTAGCCCCCCCCCCCCCAGCAGTTTTAGCACAATTGGCAAACTGTACCCATTGGTCATCGAATATAAAACGATTACCACGGGAGAGTTCGAGACCCCTTTGTATGTGGTTTGGTCCTAATAGAGATATATGCAGTCGTGTAGGTTAATGACTTTAGCATATTCATTTAAAGCGTACAATTTAGACAAAGTCATTGAAGAGTGAAATAGGGTTTACAGTGACCATTGTTTGTGATGAAGGTACATCTCACATCAAGTTGCATGAACATACTATGATTTAGATGATTGGTACAAGCAACAACAGTTTCCATGTATCAGGTGACTAGTATAAGCAACAACAGTTTCCATGTATCAGGTGACTAGTACAACAACAACAGTTTCCATGTATCAAGTGACTAGTACAAGCAACAACAGTCTCCATGTATCATGTGATTGGTACAAGCAACAACAGTTTCCATGTATCAGGTGATTGGTACAAGCAACAACAGTCTCCATGTATCATGTGATCTGTACAAGCAACAACAGTTTCCATGTATTATTTGGAATCACTCAGAAATTACTAATGGAAAACCTTGACAAGATTTTGGAGAATGCTGTGTTAATAACAATTAGACATTACAGATATCTGTGTTTGAATTTGGTCCATGAATGTTGAAGTCATCCCTCGTTCCTGCGACTCTCAATATACAATGCCCTACTTGGAGACACCGTATTCAATCTTATCATCATCTGTAAATAAATGTCTTTATTAATAATGTCACCCACCCACGCTTCTTTGTTGGTCACAATACATCACCATACAAAGGGCTACATATTCATTGTCGTTATTATTGTATTATTTCAAATCAAATGCATAAATTGTTTGCAATACCTTCGTCTGCTTTTTGTGTTATCTCCGACATATTAATGACCCACATAATCAGAAATAACATAGTCGGAGCGTCTGCATTTATGATTAATCTATACTGTCTGACGACAACAATTTGTAAAGCTTCTCAATCAAGCTATTACCTGTACAAACAGGGCTTCAGTGTGAGGCGCCGTAGCGGACAAAACCTGGTCCAAAGAGAAAGTTGCAGTTGAAATTTCGATGTCGTATGTCGAGAAATCCAATATCACGTGTTGGATTAAATTGCATGTCCTTAAAGTTCCATTTTCTAGATCGAGACTTTTGATTTTTTATGTTGAATTATGCAGTGGTGGTTTAAAGTTCTATTTCCTATGTCGACTTTTTACAGTGTATATTTTGAATTACACAGCGGTGGTTGAAATTACAATATCACATGTCGAGAATCCCTAATTCACACGTTATATGTAACTGTTTGTGATGAAAGTTCTATTTCATATGGCGAGTAATTAGATTTCATCTGTTGAATTTCACAGAAACGAGAAGTAGCCTCCTTGTTTACAATAACGCCGTCCGTTCACGAGAGCGACCTCTAGCGAAGAAATTCATAGTAATTCTCGACCTGTGAATTGTAACTTTCAAACTGTAAATGCATGAAATGTAATGGCGCCTCATAGTTGAATACACGAATGATGTATCTTAATACTCGATATTATTTGGAATAGTTAAAGTGGACATTGTGTAATGTTACTTTTGAATTGTTAAAGTGGACATTGTGTAATGTTACTTTTAACACCAACACATAATTTCACCATATAAAAATAGCAAATCTGACAAGCACAATAAAATGTCCAACCACCGCTGTGTAATTCAACAGATACAATCTAAAAACTCAACATACGAAATGGAACTTTCAGCACAATCAATGTGATTTAACATGTTAAATTGAAACTCTCGACATATGACATTGTAATTTCAATAATCACCGTGTAATTCAGAAGATACAATCTAAAAATTCGACATTGGAAATCGAATTTTCAACTAGCGCTGTGTAATTCAACAGACGAAATCTAAATACTCAACATCTGAAATGGAACTTTCAACATAAACTCTTTGAGCCAATTCGTAAATTAGGAATTCTCGACGTTTGACATTGAAATTTCAACCACTGCCGTGTAATTCAAACGACACAATCTAATACCTCGATATAGAAAATATAACTTTCAACCACTACTGTTTAATTCAACAGATACAATCTAAAATCTCGACCTTGAAAATGGAACTTTAAGGACAAGCATTTTTGATACAACATGTGAAATTGGAATTCTGGACATAAGACATTAAAATTTCAACGGCAACGTTCTGGTTGGACCAGCTTTTGTCCGCTACGACGCCTCATACTTCATTGTAATTATCTTTCAAATTGTTTTTTTTTTTTTTTTCCGATCGTGTCGTGAAGTCTTGCGATGGCAATTTCTAAAACTCCATTATAATTTGACCTACCTACCTACCTACCCAACCCATGCATACATACATACATACATACATACATACATACATACGACCTCTGTTTGCGTGGGTTCGAGTCTCGGATTCGGCCATTGTGGATATGTGAGAAAGCTTGCCAGTAGCTTCTCGTGGGTCGGTGGTTCTTTCCGGGTTTTTCCTGGGTTATTCCTCCACTATTTATACTGGCCGCCATGTATAGCCTATCTTGTGCTGAAAAATGGCGTTAAACCCTACAACAACAACAATACATACATACGGGGCCCCGAGTTGCCAAGTGGTCTAAAGCGCTCACCGTTACGGATCACTTCCATCTCACCTCTGTCTGCGTGGGTTCGAGTCTCGGTCTCGGCCAATGTGGGTACGTGAAAAGCTTGCCAGTAGCTTCTCGAGGATCGGTTGTTCTTTCCGGGGATTTCACGGGTTCTTCCTCCACCATTTATACTGGCCGCCATGTATAGCCTATCTTGTGCTGAAAATGGCGTTAAACCCTACAACTACAACAGCAACATACATACATACATACATACATACATACATACATACATTCCTTATCCATAATGAAATATTCGTATTAACCTGTCTTCACACTCGAATAATACAATTAATTTTTGCTAGAGGTAGCAACAGGTTTACGTGACAAGTACTAATGTTTGATTTACAAAGAACAGCGACGTCTTTTGCCTTGTTTATTTTGGTAGCTAACAAATTTACATACAGAAAGTCCCATCTGAGAAGCCGTCATTGATCTGATACGCGCCCATTTTAGCGAGAAATACTTATTGACACTTTAATTGAACAATTGTATAGAAAAACGTAAGCAAAAGATCACATTCTGCCTGTGTAATCTTCAGTTATGTTGTCTGAACAAAAGATTACATTCTTCCTGTGTAATCTTCAATCATGTTGTCTGAAAGTTTTGTCGAGAAACTAATTTCTCAGAAAAACATAATTACAGTGATTATAATGTTTAGAGATGTAGTGGAAGGCGTGACAGATTACATGTACTGAATCAGTATGCGATGTGGAGACCGACCATGGGCTTATTAAATTACATATACTTAATCAGTATGCGATGTGGAGACAGACCATGGGCTTATTAAATTACATGTACTTAATCAGTATGCGATGTGGAGCCAACCAATAATAAACATAACTTTATCATGTTCTGTGACAACACATTTTGCTGAGGAATAATTGCAGCCTATAATCGTATTTACATAGATTTATCACATATTGGATCCTGAAGGCGAATTCAAAGTTTATGTTGTCTTAGCTGCGATTGGAGTAGTATCAACACTGTGACGATATGACATCTCAAGATTCTTTCTTATCCCTATATGATTGTTACATAAAAGAGGAATTATTATACTTCATTAATTCATTCATTGACTCTTTATGATAAAGGATCTCTCTCTCTCTCTCTCTCTCTCTCTCTCTCTCTCTCTCTCTCTCAGTAAACGTTCATCTTATGTACACACTTATCCTGACTGTTGGGTAGCAACTAGAACGTATAGATATCTGTCATAGCAAGTATAGATCTCTGTCGCAGCAAGTTGATTTCAAATAATTTACATACTTAAAAGTTCAAGGGCACTACATCTGATGTTAATCTGAAGGACATATATGGATGTTTTCGATGCAAGAAAACCTTTTAGCTGGAAAGGCGACTCTTATACGACTCATATAGAGTTCGAAGAAATAAACACTGAACGGCGATCCTGTACAGTAGTCTCGTATCCCATCAGTGAACTTAGTTTTTTTTTATTTTTTTATTATGGTGAATATTTTTGCAACCTGTATTTTCAAGTTAAATTTAGTTTTCTTTTTTTGTAACTAGTTTAGTATATGTGCCATACACTTGACAAAACAATATATTCATATGAATTTAGTTTGGTATGGGTTGAACAAAATGTTGAAATTTTGAGTGATTGAGCAAAATGCTGGAGAAGTAAGTTTCTTCGTTAAGATATTTCAACCAAGAGCTAAAGATTCTATGATACAAAAATATGAAGGTGAAGTGGTAGGTTACAGACACTTTAAATCTTTGTTAAATCCTGAAAAGATTTACATACAAGACTTCCATTAGAATATTGAAATGCAGTTCCTCGATTTCGATATTCCAGTCATAATGTAACTACAGAGACAGGTCAGCATCATGGTTTTGCTAAATCTTATAGAATGTGCCTATACTGTGATAGTTTAAGAATTTTAGAAGATGAACATCTCAGAGAAAAGTATATTCATAACAGGTTGATTTTCTTGAATTTAACAGTTAAGACATTACGGGCTATATGGGAGTCAAGTGCCTTTTCAAAGAATACACCGAGGCAGCCAACCCAGGCTGACCTCGGCGGATATCAAACCCGCGACTACTTGAGTTCGAGTCCGATGCTCAACCAATTGAATTGGCGCGGCTCCCATTACTTAAATGACTGCTTAAGAAAAGATGACTTGTAGATGTTTTCAGTCTTATAAATGATGTTAATCATCGTACCTTGACCAGGCAAGTTACTTTTCTGTAATATGTTTTTACAAGAAGAGAAAGTTTATGTTGTGTACTGTTATCTAATACATATATGCAGTTATATTACCGGTTGTTTGTGTGCGCTAGTTTCCAATGTTATATTATGCTATTTCATATATATTATGGGCTGTTTTTCTGAAATACCGAATAAATGTGTTGTATATGTAATTTCTTTAAAATTTAAAATTCTTTCATTAGTTGAAATTTTTATATTATAACACAAACAACTCACAATGCGCATTGAATGCCCGTGTTTCTTTCTCTCTTTTTTTTTTTCAACATGAAGACGTCATGGCTATCATCATCCAAAACTATATAAATGCATCTGACCGCAAAAAGTCTTTGTACCATTTCTTAAAATAATGCAATCTTCTTTAATTTATTTCCCCACTGATTCACTGCATTTGCGGCATACAAGGAAAAGGTTTATGCAGTTAATTTCCTTACAAAGTCAAATTACACAACATTTGGAACTGATTTCATGTTCTAATTTATGTTTTAGAATGGGGAAAAATGTGTGAAGGTCACATGAACCGATTTGGAAAAAAAGAACCTGCATGAATGAAACTGTTTATCAAGTTCGACGAAAATGTTTATCTGTAGTAATTAGGTTGTAAAAGAAAAATATCTTTTCTGGGATTCAAGATTATTTTTTGTATCTTATGTTTCTGAATATGATAGCTTTATTGACAATATATGGTAATAATATAATCACATATTGTTATAGGGAACAAAGCAATCTTAAACTACCCCAATTGCCACTTTGTTGAAAATGTAGAACTATCAAACAAAAAACCCTCGGCGGGTAGTCTTTGTAACAAATTTTCAACTAAACAAAAATGCTTTGCAGTGCGAACAACAAAACAAATACTTTGCAGTGCGAACACCATTCAATCCCACCCACCTCTGTTGTGATTGTCTCCACTCATTTAAAAATAAAGAAGTGTGCGTGTGCATGTGTTTGTGAATTATTTTTTAAATGTAGCTTTAACAATTGTAGTCACATCGCTACGATGTCTGCAAGGTGCAGTTTATAGTGATGTCTAGCACTGGGGTATAATGCCGCAGACATGTAACATCATGTCCCACGCAGTCACATTATCCTGACACAAAGCCGATCAATCCTAACATTAACCTCTTAATGCAGAGCGTCAAGCGAGGCATCTGCTAGTAACATTTTTATATCTTTGGTATGACTCGGTCAGGGTTCGAACCCGAGACCTCCCGCATCCGAGGGAGACGCTTTGCCACTTAGGCCACCGAAGCGGTAAAAAAGATGAATGTAATCCTTTATATGCATCAGTGAAGGAAAGGAAAAGTATTCTCCAAGGTCACCATTGTGCATCAAACACAAGTTGTCTAGCCCGGGGGTGGGACTTTAATATCCACTACCCAGGCATAATGAAGGATTACTGAATAGCTTTGAGACTTAACAGCATGCTTAGATCACTGGGGCCAGTATAGCTTTGAGAGGTAAAGCATGCATAATTCACTGCAGCCTGTATAGCTTTGAGTGTTAAAGCATGCATAGTTCACTGGAGACTGTATAGCTTTGAGAGGTAAAGCATGCTTAGATCACTGGAGCTTGTATAACTTTGGGAGTTAAAGAATGCTTAAATCACTGGAGCCTGTATAGCTTTGAGAGTTAAAGCAGGACATTAACTATCTGACGTAAAACCATTCAAAGTACATCAGAAGAAAAGTATCTTACACAGACAAGAAAAGATGGTGGATAGGATGTATACTTTAAAATTTCAGCATTTAAACTCCTCATAAATAACAATTAGTACTAATCAGACCTTTTGTTTCAAAGTAAGAAGGGCCCCGGGTGAGCGAGTGGTCTAAGGCATTTACAGATCATTCACAGATCTCGCCTCTGTCCGCCTGAGTTCGAATCTTGGCTCGACCAACGTGAGTATATGAGAAAATTTACAAGTAGGTTCCATTTCTTGGTGGTTCTTCCCAAGTTCTTCTGCCACTAATATAATGGTCGGCATGTATATCCCATCATTAGCTCAACAATGGCGTTAAACCCAGCTACTTCCCCCCCCCCCAGTAGTACACATAAGTAATTGGGTATTTGAAAGATTTAGACGTTTAGAGACAGAACAAGAATTTCTGCAGATCTGACGATTAAATGGCGATAGAGGGAGGGGTGAGAAAAATTGGTCATCACTTTTCTAAGAGACAAATCTTTCTCCGGTCAACTCAAAACTTTTATGAAGAACTTCTAATTGGAAGAAATGATTCATGGAAAAGATCATTTTGAAATGTGCAAATAAAAAGAAGTTTTTTGTTTTTTTAAAAAAAGAGTATTCTTTCTACGCCTCGTTTTCTTCCTTCCCTTTTCTTTCGTACATAACATAGTTGTATAAGGATTGTTACAATGAATGTTTAAAATACTCTCTCTCTCTCTCTCTCTCTCTCTCTCTCTCGTTTCTTCTAACATAATAACATTAATTTCACGACAATCAGCGGGATAAGAAGACCTGGTTGAGCTTGACGTTACTGCCTAACACCATCATCATATACATTGACCTACATTGTCTACGTTTTGACTTTCTCCTTTATTCTTGCTTTTCATTTCGCTTAAAAAATTTGATCTAACGTTTCCCATGACAGGTATAATTATATACATGTATTATGTATATATGTATTTATGTATATATACAACAACACATGTGTGAGAAAAGAGATAGTAAAATGGTCCGTCGAATGGTTCACCAATGCACATTATATCCAGGAAATTCGTTTCAAACAAACAGCTATGTTATTCTGCATTTAAATATAAACATTCGAATGTGATAATTTGAAAATGTCTAGTAACTCGATTTCAAAGAAAAACAATTTGCGCAAGTGCAAAGTGTTGAGCTGATTTGAGGTTACATACAAATTATAGATCTATTCTTATGAAAGTAGGAGCAATTAAGATGACCCTCCCTGGAATAAAACAAGACCGTGTGAGTAGGAGAGTATCTTTATAATATACGTACATGCTGCTTGTAAGTAATACTTAGACCATGCTTATATACGTATGTGCTGGCGCACGGAAGCTCATGTTATTTTTTGTTTCTGCTATCAATAATATTAATGTCAGTATGGCATTTTATTCGTTTATTCATCGACTTAACTCCCTATTTCGTCTGAAACTGCACGAAATGAATACTCTGGTGATTCCAGTTTTGTCAACAGTTATGAATATATGAAATAGCAGACACTGTATGTCAAGTCCATTTTGCATTTATTATGCCTACCTCACACCAACATCGAAATAAAGAACATTATTGTTTCAGCACAACTTACGTCTGTTTGCTAGTACCTGACCTAAATTGGCAAGTAGGCTGGTAACAAGTAACCTCGCTGTCTTCAGATTGGTTAGTCAGTGATTTCATCCACACATCAGTAACGTTATTCCCATTATAACCCATTCTTCAACTCCTCCACGCCTCCAACTTGAACTACAGCGACCAAGGTAGTTTTACATGGGCATGGGGCATGATGGGTAAAGAGTACGCAATTTTGTGCATTTTGTCTAAGGATGTCAATTGATACCTGCTGTCAGAGGAAGTGTGGCGGAAAGGACCCAGCACACTTACGACATTAGAACCGACAACTGTTATATGTTCAATCAATATATAAACCGTAAAACACCGAAAAGATATATACTGCATATACAAAGATTTGGGCGAAAAAGAAAATATTTCGAACGTATAAAGATGAAAGATCACCAACTGCAGCATACAAAACTTTACAAACGCATGTTGATGCTCCAACATTGTGCTGCCCATTATGTCACCGATACAAGCAGTAGGGACCCAGGAACCAAAAATAAACTGTATTTAATATTTATTTATAAAAGGTAGAGCAGTTAGTGAAAACACAAAATATTCAGTGAAAAAAGCAGAAAACAAACTTCAAAAACGAAACCAATCAAGAAGCAATTAAAGTTACTATCGATATATCTGTCACCTCCGATCCGATAGTGAGACCTGAAAGGGGTCTTTCTTTTTTAGCATAGCTATTGTCGTAAAAGTTTCTATGCCAAAGTGTTTGAAGAAATTTTTGTATTTTCGGCGTTTGATTTGGGTACACCAATATTACATATAACTAATTTAATATGAAATTTACAAGCAGCTGATTAATGAATAAGTAAGTTGCCTAGAAACATAGGTGTCAGGTAAATAAATTACTGATAAAATAATGTGCGAATATGATATTTAAATATGTAGTCACCTTTCAATGTGAACCCCCATGTTGTGAAATAAGATACGACCAGTGTTTTATAGATTACTGGTGTTAACGTAATGAATTAAAATTACAATTACCATAAAAATATTGTAGTAGTGATTTAAATTACAATTACTCTGTCACATTGAAGTAATTAATTACAATTACTCTGTCACATTGAAGTAATCAATTACAATTATTTTTTTTATCGGAGTTGTCAGAGTACAATTAAATTACTTCTCTTCAGTCTGTCACAACTCACAATTTTCATTGGTTAATTCAGTCTGTCACAACTCACAGTCTTCTTTGGTTAATTCAATCTTTCACAACTCACCGTTTTCATTGGTTAATTCACGTTTTGCAACAATGTTCCTCGCCCTATGAGTTCAAACGTAACACATTGAATACCATATGGTAGAAGTAATTTAAAAAAATTGCAAACAGGTTTTTTTTTTTGTCCTCTCTTTTATCTCCGTTATTCTAATCATGCTGTTATGTTGGTATTATGACAAATTGTAATTGTAATTTAAGAATCATTATCATTAACTTTTTTGCAGGAATTGATTATACAATTTTATATTTCAAGTAATCAATAATTTATTAATGTACAGTTACTTGAATTGATTACTTCAATAATTTATTAATGTACAACACTGGATACGATTGTGGTTTTGGTGGGTTTAACGTCATGTTCCAGAACACGATAGACTGTACATGGCGGCCAGTATATTTGGTGGAGGAAGTACCCGGGAAAACCTTGGGAAGAACCACCGACCAACGGGATGCTACCGGCGAGATTTATCACATACCCACTTTGGCCGAGCCGAGGCTCAAACTCACTCAGACAGAGGTGAGATATCAGTGATCTGTAAAGGCGGACGGCTCACACCACTCGGCCACTCAAAATAAGATATGACCCTGTACACAGTGGTTCTCAGACTTGCTGTACTCGTGACCCACAGTGGCCCAGTTCCGAGAATTCTGTGTATAATTAATATGTGATATATTAGGTAGGTGATCTACAACAACTTGGTCGCGACCACAGTTTGAGAACCTATGCTTTAATAGATGGACATCTGACCATGAAGTTTCAGTGTATGTTAGACTCCGTGTCATGTTTGCTAAGCCCCAGCTATAAAGTCATGTATAAGCTATAATCTACCTGTCTTGAGAATATTACAACGGCCATGTGTTTGATGTCTAAAGATTGCCGCGGGCAAGTGTTAAACTCTTACGCAAGGTTACCTAACCCGCCGGAGACCGGAAACTTGAATCGGCAAAAGGCGATAGATCCTACCATCTAAACAAAGGTTTGCAATTATCACACCTAGGTGCCAAAGGTTGGTCCAAAATCAAAAGGAGGTCCACGTGGTGAAGGGGGCGTATTCTTATCCGTCCCCACGTTGACAGAGAGCGAGAGGAACATTGTCCGCTAAGTTTGATTGGATCGGTTCACAGCGATATCCAGTAGGAATTGAGATAGAGGGTGTGATTACAATGCAGGCTCGAATGATAAATTTCAGAACTCGTAAGAGAAAATTTAGTATTCGCCTGAAAGGACTGCGGATCAATAGGGTTTACTCCGAGAATAAGCCACTCGTAATTTGGCGGCAAAACTTAGAGGTAGATTCTAAGGAAAGACAAAGCTTCGAAAGGTCTGTAAGTTATTTGCTCGATTATTATAAAATATTTCGGCATCATAATTGTAATTATTTGTAGTATGTATACTTAATTGTTCGAATCGTTTAGTATGTAGAATTACCTTTGTAGCGTTTCATTTACATGCGTATTTGAGAAATGGGCTTGAGCTTACGTAGAGAATTATTCGATGCGAAGCCGCTATTAGGTTACTTCGTAGTAAACTAGTGCATTTATTCATGCGTTATGTTAGAATTTACACATGCTTGAATTGTGAATTTGGAATGGCTGAAGTATGTAAGATTAGTTACTATGGACGTATGAATATATGAAAGTATGGATATTTGAATATTTGCGTACTTTGTATGAGTTGTAAGCTTAAGAAATGCGTATAATTATTGTGATATTGTTTAGTATAATGGGATTAGGTTGACGTACTTATGTGATGGAATTTATTGATTTATGTATAAGAAGTAATTAATACCGTGCTGTATTATGACGTTTGTTTTACCACACAAGAACGTACGGGTATCTCGATGTGAACGAATGCGTGACCGAAGAAATTTAATAGCCGTTATCTGATGATAGGCTGTGTGTAGTGTGAGATGAGAAGGCTCAGGAAAAGACTGTACCGTCCTTGTGTTTTCACGGGAAGCTTTTTAGGGGACACAGAACTTCGGGTTCCATTAGGTCCCGAGTCTTCAAGAGTTGGAGACGGAATTGAGGCTGTAGCCGAGACAGTCGAAGTCGACAGAAGAGTACCCGTGGTAGAGAAGTGGAGGAGGAGGAGGAGAAGGAGTCTGGAGAAAGAAGGAGGAGAATGAATTTAGAGAAAAGTCAAGGAGGAAGGGGAGAAGGAAGTGGAAGAAATAAAAGAGAGAAGGGATACAAAAGATGAGTAGAAATACAAGGACAGGTGGAAGTCAATCTCACACTGCTAATCAAGTGATGTAATAGGCTTATAAAAGGGTCGAGCGGAAGAAGTGTAGTTGGAAATTTGAGTCATTTGATTATTGAATTGTTATTAAATTGTTATTCATTGAATTTCAACCTTTTTGTATATTTAACCATCTATCAGTCGGCATTGCTAACTGGGGGCTCGGAGCATTACATCTATCTTTCACTAAATTTAACTTCCAACAAAATAGAGCGTGGGTGGGTCTTCTATAATAGTTTAAATAAAACATTGGGAGCACCCTACCCAACCATAACATCCATAAACACTGGGAGCACCCCACCCAACCATAACAATACCCACACTCCGGTATCTGACAAAGTTAGAAATCAACAAATCGATCAAAGGTACTGAATAGGCATGCGTACAAGTCGGCATAATGCGCCAGTAGATCCTTCGTCTATGCAGTTCTTTTTAGGACTAATCAGTACAAACAACAAGATAGACCACTATCTACTGGCGTATTATGCGATGGTAGATCAAGATGTATGTTGTTTGGAGTTGGATCGGACTTGTACGCGAGTACGTACGGTGATAGTGATGTTTACAGACGTATTTTTGTCTCCACCACAACATTAGGGAACTGGAATCGTTGTTTAACAACTGTTCTTACGAACTCAGTGTAACCCCCCGATTCCTGCTGAACAAACCTCAACAATCAATGCAAGTAAAATTTAAATGACTCTTGTATTTATATTTTTGTAAGGGATTTTATCAATTTTTTGTTACTCTCTTTTCCCCTCCCCTAGTCTTGCAGGTGGATTGAGTAAGTGGAAAACAGTTAATGTTTTGTATATGCTATCCTTCTCCCTTTTTTCGATTCAGCTTGTTGTTTTCACCTTGGCCGTGATGCGCAGATGATAGGAGTGCCAGGAATGTAAAGAAGAAAAGAAAAAGAGATGTGGCTCACTCGCAGTTTATTACAAACTATTGTCAAGCGTAACTACACCCTGAGGACCGTAAACATTTTTCTATACAGAAAGAAATATTAAAATGAATAACATTAAATGTACATATCTTTCATAAAGAAATATTAAAATGAATAACAGTAAATGTACATAGCTTTCATAAAGAAATATTAAAGCGAATGACATTAAATGTACATATCTTTCATAAAGAAATTATATTTCATGGCGCAGACATGAGAAAACTGCATATTTATCATGGAAGAGGTAGCATAGACACTTGAAAAGTGATTAAAAAGGACTATCTTTAGTTTTTTTTCCCTAATTTATTACTTGTTGATGCTAACGTTTGAAAAATATTTTATTTATGATTCATATGAGGAACAAATCCACTCCAGCTGGACGAGTTACACATTTAACAGGTTCCATAAAGAAGTATATGGTCTTCAAGTCATTCCAAAACTCATCAAAGAAGGCCTGATCCAACGCACGATTATAATCTTGCTTGTAAGGGCAATCTTATCAGAGATGAAAGACGGTGTCTGTGTTCTTAATACAAAAATAGTTGTACACTTAATGAAGGATTTTATCTGTAGGTAAATTCTTTTCAGATATTTGTATTGACTTTTCTTATTGTTTCAATAGCAGATATTTCACAGAAGAAAAATAGTTGCCTCAAATGTTATTTGGAAAACGGTTCAACAAGTTTGTACAAGTTAGTATTACAATAATATCATTATTAGTAGTCATTTTGAAAATGATATAAAGGTTTGGTCTCATTAGAAGATGGTTACAATTTAAAAATCAATGAGTTATGTAGATCTGCATTTTGATTTGTGGCGACTGTCCAATTTTGTCGTATAGAATAAATGTATGCATGCTCATTTTTTAAAAAAAACGTTTACGTTATTGAACTGTAGACATAGTTCTAAGAAAGTTTGCATATCTGCTTATTTTAAATACTTCGAAGCATAATAAGATGTTTATAGAATTTATTTGGGAATAACGATATCAATACCATCTCAAGGGATGCGATAAAATTATTTCTACTATGCTAGCTGCTGCGTCACACTTCCGGTGGTCGTGACTTCCCAGCTTAGGCTGGGTACCAGGGAAACATTTCCGCTTGATGTAAACGTTTCGCAAGTTGGCGCAGATTTTGCCGTTTTTTCCCCACAAACTTATAACTGCAAATTCTCTACGCATGTACAATCTAAGCAGGCTGATAAGAATTGTTTTCCAGGTTCTTTTAAATCCTGTTATGGAAGCAGGTTTGAAGAATATTTTTCTGAAATAGAATACCACAAAGATTACAATGTACATGCCGGTCTTTGCAGTTACTTTAAAAGATGTAGGACTTCATTACCTACCTCCCTAGTTTGTGAAGTTTTTTTCAATGACCATTATTTACTGTATATGAATGTTTCTTTACCAATCTTGCTATATATATATATATATATATATATATATAGTATATATATATATATATATATATATATATATATATATATATATATATATATATATATATATATATATATATATATTTCCAGGACAGTCAAAGTGAAAGTTGAAATCTCCATGCATAATCAGGTTGCCACCTATCGAATTTTACATACTCCAGGAGATTCGGAAACTGCTCCAAAAAGAGAGATTCTGTCAGCTTGTTTTTTCTACTAGGAGGAGGGCGGTAGAGGCAGAAAAAATGGACTGACCTTTGTTCCAGTGTGAGTGTAGTTTGGACTAGTTCAAATGATGTGTGGTAGAAATTGAAGGTTGTAGTGTAGTTAAGACGGTTGATCATGGAGTTCTTTGCGATGACAGCAATTCCACCTCCGTGAGAGTGGCGGGGGAACGACTTGATGGAGTAAACGGTTGGTGTTAGATCCGCGCACTTGGGTTCATCGCCTGATGTTTTTAGCCATGTTTCTGTCAGGAAAAAGACAATATGGACTCCAGGGTACCTTACGTTCCCTATCAGTCAGGTCAAATCTATAAATATAGATTTAGGAATCATGTAAAAGAATTCTTAAGCTAATACCACTACTCGCGGTCTTTTGATAAATTGTGGGATGAAACACTCAACAGCATATCGGTCAGTTGCCCTGTGATTGACAGAAGCAGAGAAAATCCTCAGGATTAGTGGCTCGATTGTATATGGTATAGGAATACATTGCTGCTAATAATAATGAATGGCATCTCCAACAGATACCATTTCTGTGAATTTATGGTGAAAAAAATTCATTTTTAAATTATTTTTTTTAATTAATTAAAAATGGTTAAATTAAACTTTTAAAATTTTAATTATATTTTCTTATTGTTACAGTCAATATACACAAGGTGTGAAAATTTCATGTGTCTATCATTAATAATACAAATTTTATAGCAATTTACAGGATAACGTGGACGTTTTAGAATTACAAATGCAGCACAAGACTTCTATCAGTGGCCGGTCATGATAAGAAAAATACGAAAATCAAAAGCGCATCATTTTGTCAAAACGTATCAAAGCGAATTCGAAAGTGTCAGCGGATAATAAAAGACATCTTCGCAAATTTCAAAATAAATCATTGAGAAATAAATGACATAAACAAAAATTTCAAAATATATTACGGCAAATGTCTAAAGACGTGATTATATAAGTAAAGCTATCATTCTGAATTGCATTAAATTACATTCCTGTTGCCTTTTTAATTTTGCAGGTGTGCCTTTCGCAGAATTATGTTTTAATTATTTATTTTTACGTATGTTTCGTTCCCAAATCGGTGACCCGTACACTTCCACTGATGAGATACAATTACATCTGTAACATGCTCGAGACATGTTTACCAGTGGCTGTGAAAATAAAGGCATTATTCTGCTAGCTTTAAATTCAGCTGATTTGAATATTGCACACTATCAGGAGCATAGGTTTTATATTTAAGACAGACACTTTTATCAGCGCAGCTGATTCAGTTATGTTATCTTTTCAAAGAGTCATGTATTCGATGAATGTTTTTGCCATCATCTGTTTGTATTTCTAGAGGATGATTTGTGATCATTCTTACTGGATTACATGGTAATTTGTACCTTATCTCAATCTGTCGTATCCCAATTTATAAATATTATTAGAAACTCGTAATAAAAAGCGTTTCATTCTCATTGGGATTCAACCCGACTATGCGAAGAATACCTTTAGTATCGTATAGGCAATTATAAAGTCACGATTGTCTTGATCTACATGTTACATTTTTTGCAACATTACGGTTCTCATTTGACAACTGCAGAACTTTGACACAGAGTACACAAACTTTACACCACTTCAGAAATTAAAAATAAATAACACAAATATCAAAATGAATTTGAAAGTTAGTTTAACTATAAAATCATTTGCCTAAAAAAGTAAACATTATGAAAACGATTAAGAACTTTTTTTTTTTATTTGGTGACCGGGTAATTCGATTAGTATTCAATTACTTCTAACATTGGCACTTGAATTAAACACGCAGCTCTCTCAGATTTCTGCAATCATCATAGTGTTTGTTGAAGAACTGAAAAACGGGCTGTTGTCAAGGTATATACGGTATTCATGTAGCAATATAATTAATACATCCAGCAACCACTACTGAAATTAATTGAATATACGGTTGTTGAACCTTTTCATAGTTTGTTAAAGAAGATTAGCTTAAATGGATAAGTGTATCATGCATGGACGAATGAGGTGTGTATACAAATATGGCAGAATAAATAACTATTATCTTAACCCTGTACGGTAAGTGATATATTTATATTATAGTACGTCTACAAGTTCTATTATATCTCTGTAAACACGTTGAAATAGAAATGACCCTAACCCTTTTCCAGTTGTTTTTATAGTAGACATGTCACCTTAATGAAATAACATTGGTGCTTTTCAGAAAAGTACCAAGAGTGATTATAAGTAAAATTGCACGAATCATTGCTGTTACTGCGTTTCCCATGCATGAAATCAATCCAAATTAAAGGGGTTCTCTTCTTTCACGCTTATAATTGATAAAAACTTTAAGAGGACATTTTGTAAATGTTATGTCTCGCCTGCTTCACCGATAAACAACTTAAATACCTAACACAACCACGTGAGCCAAAATTGTTGATAATTACGACAACACTTTACATATTTATGCGGCTAACAGACGCGTTAAAGGTCAATAGAACAGTACACCCCCCCTTCCGACACGTAATATATGGCGATGTCTCGATATGCCTCGTCAGAAATAATTTTGAAATTTTGCGCACATGAGACAATGCAGTCCCATTTATCTACACTCAACGATTTTCTGGAGTATTTTGCGAAAGAAATTATAATTACTTGATAAAACTAAGTAGAATATATTTGACAACTTTTGCTCACGCGTTGCCCCTAATTTTACACTCGTGGGTGAACCTTCCTGTCCAGTATAACGTATTCAGTATCCAATGTAATTGTGCGTGCATCGCTGGTAAAATCCTAGTCTGACTTAAGAATGGAGGTTCAAGGAGCGAGTGCTATGAACTGTTTTGAAGCGAACTATTACTTTACTTCTTAGATAGTACATTTTGTTTTAAAACCGCTGTTTTTGTACGATTCGATCGATCACATTCGCTCTTTAAAACATGCACGCAGCCAAAGAGGAAAGGGACATGATATTGTCGATAAAAATCTTGTCTTGTCGAATACACTATTATCTTCACATCTCACTTCGACACCATTCTTATAGTCAACCTTCTCTCGAAATAGCTTCCAAAGACATTGTAGCATGGTCGGGCGTACTGTTATGTCGTGCATGCCGGGTACACAATTCTCTTATGAGAGCCAACCTGTGTTAAATGAAAACGAGAATGACAGTCCAATAAAGCACTCTTTAATTTCATGACATTGAAACAGACCTCAATTACATGTATCTCGTAATCAAAATCTAACAAAGATGACTCTCTTGCGTCATTTAAAGAGACGTAAACTCCTGATATGTTGTCATGTTAATTTTATTTTGTTTTTGTTGTTTAATATAAAGAACAGTTAAATGGGTATTTGTGGCATTAAAATTTACAAATATAAATGTTTTACGTGAAATGATATTGGGGCTGACGTGAATACAGACCTCAAGAGTCAAAATCTGAGAGAGAGAGAGAGAGAGAGAGAGAGAGAGAGAGAGAGATTTCAAATGTGTAATTCATAAGTAAATTAGTTTTCTAAAACCTTACTATTATTTTTCCTAGGGACCGAATCACATTATGTATTCATACACCCAGGTCTTTATACCACTCAGTTTCACGGGAACGGATGCTCAGATAACAATTGTTGTCTATGAAAAAAATGGGATTTTTCTTGAATGTATTTTCGGTGTAAGCACGCGAATATTATTGGTTATATGGTAGTTTGGAATAAAATGAAAGGTATATTCAATTGTTGCACCACATAGTTCCCTTGTCTATTTATTTATATTTAACTGATAACAGTAGTTGTTTTCATTATCTGTTTTTAATTTGGTTAGAAACGCGACCGTCGTTCTAGGAAAGTAACCCTCTGAGGAATTCGTAAAGCGCGAAGTAAATATAATAAATTATTTATTTTACAAAACTATGTATGGAAGATTCTTATATTGTAAACAAGTGTGTGCTTTTTATTGTTCTTAAAGTCATAGGTGATTGAAAATTTATGTTAAGACCAGTTTTGTTCGTCAACCATGAAGGTAAGACGCCATGTACTCGTGAACGGTCTCGAAATGAATTGAAGCAAAAGTAAACTACGTGCGTTGTTGCTAATTGTTTTTTTTTTTCTTTTGTTTTTTTGTTGTTTTTTTTAAAAGAATGTCTCAAAAGAAAACACAGAGACGAACGAAATAATACAGAATAAAGAATCCACATATTAGGAAAACCTAGCAACGCATGTTAAACTCTTTAGGAAAAAGTTATTGGGCAATCCGATGGCATGTTCAAAGTCATTAGCAAGATGTAGAAAATACAACTTGTCTGCATGTGTATTGTGCTATGAGAAAATGATTTTCCTTTACCTCTGACACAGAGCTAATGACTTTAAATTTGAAGACACACTGGAAGAGTTCATGTAGACAATTTAAACGACGTTGACAAAACTGTTGACGAGAACGATGATCAGCAGATGCGTAAACAAGCGCATCTGAACCAGTAGCACACTGAATACAAATTATGTTTGGCCAAATAATTCCTAATATGTACCGGTCTGGTCGCCTATAAACAATTTGATTCACCAATACTGCATTTGTGTCGCTTTCTGACCTTGTTTAGGCGTTTTGAATGTACATCTAATGTGCTACAAAACCCAGGCGACACGCCAATTTCGATCTTACGCACATCTTTCTCAAAAGAGTTTGTGCAAAAATTATGGCAGTGTTACAAAAATGCATTTCCGATAACAGCAGCTGAAACAAATGTACCGCTATTCCCCTTAAAATCCAATCTCGGCGTATCCACACCGTCGGAATCATCATCGTTCGTATCACAAACTTTGTAAACTCCAGGCGTTATTGGACCATGAAAATGTGTGTTGACACAACGGGCTTGTTAATTCAACATGACTGCTTGTTTGTGCTTACTGTTTGTTTTTCAATTATAAAAATTGTTTGCCACATTTATACAGGACATCGGACCTTCTAGGTCAGAGATGTGGATATATCGTGTAATATTTTGCAGAAAAAACCGAACAAATTATAGGTGGAGTCCCTAATTATACTCATGTAAACAGTCATTCATACATGGATGAATTTGATCTAATCATGCTTGAGGCACTAAAATACGTGTGTGAGTTCACGGTGAGGCATTAATGTTATTTAGTTCCCCATATATGTTTTTATCGCAATTGAGTTTGGTAGTAATTGGTAACATATAGATATTTAAGTTATGCACTATGCTTGCAACATATTTAGGCAAATGAGAAAATGCAATTGCCAAAACATATTGCCATGACCTTTCTGGCTAGTACGGCCGTAGACATAAAAGGTTAATCATACATGTCTACACAAAATCGAACTAAAACAAAAAAAATTCTGAAAAGATATCTAGAAAGATATTTCTTTTTCTTTTCATCATCATCGAATACTGTTTTCCTTGCTCCTTTTATTATTATTTTGTGAACAAGGGTAAAGACTCATCCTTTCATACCATTATTCTTCACAAGATGTTTTATGAATGTGATGTCACGATTGTCGAATTCACTATGCAGTATAACACTTGGGAATTTAACGTAAAATAAGCAAGATTTGAGTATAGGGATATCAAAATCTTGCCATATCTCACTTTCCTGCGGGAAATTAAGACAGCGTTTAGAGCCCTAACATCCTATTTTGATAAATGACATATTTTAGCTATCGTTCACAAGTCGCTGTTTCTCGGTTAGCAGGATATCCAGCATGCGTTTAGCTTCTAACTCAGCGAAGGGCTCCGAATACACAAGCTCGACTCAACAGGTGTCTATTCCAGAAAGCAGAAAAGATCGGTCTCAACCGCAGCATTAACGGCCTTTGCTGTAGTAACCAGCGTGGTACACTCCGCAGTAGGCGAATCATTAAACCCATCAAACTGGTTTGCATTCCTACAGCTACTTCCGAGGTAATTTCTTGACTTGACTGAAATTGCCGAACAATGTACAGTCGGACAATCTTCGGCCTCTCCTCCGCCAATTCGAGAAAGAAACCGCTGATGTAATTCGTCGCCATTGAGAACTTTATTCTGAATTAATTTTGTTCACATGGAACAATATGGCGGCAGAAGGAGACAAAGTTTAAAAAAAGCATTGTTGGCCCTTGCTTTCGTAGCATGTGGTGCACTCCACCAAACACATCAAAAGTGATGTGTGTTTTTACAAATACTTTACGACCTGACGGAAATGACTGAGTGATGTTCCGATCGTATACTGTATAGGGAGCACTCTACAGATATTATGAACTTCTGAGAGAGTGACAGGTGTAAGGTAAAGTTGTTTGCATTTGCAACATGCACAATGAAGAGAATGTTGCCATATTTCTATCTTATTTCATGTACTGTGGCTGAAATTTCTTGGATATTGTACTTGTGGAAATTATACATGATCGAAGTACACAGCTAATCAGAATGACTGCTGCCTTGTGCTCCAAAAATCCGTCTGAATTAGTCTAAAGTACGCTATCTTAAGCAGTTATTGCAATAGGGAAAAGATATTTCGCAATACTTGTCAATGCAAGCTTCCGAAAGTGCAATGAATGAATTACCAAATATAAAAAAATGTAAAAAGTGGTGAGCTCTTTTTTTTAACAATTTACCTTTGAAGCCCAGGAAGTGAAAACGACCAAGCCAGCGTGCAGGTTTTTTATTTGGTAGGTGCACAATTGAAGTAAGGCCAAGCTGTATACTTGTAATGTGGCGAATTTTGAAGACTTACTGAAACTTAAGGTTGAATAAATTGTACTTTGAAGTTATCATTGTCAAGCCAGAAAGGTCTTGAGAAAGTTCACTGATATTTCACTTATTTCATCTCTGAAACATAAAAGGGTCTATGTTTAAGCTTCAGTGGAATTGACCGAGTCATCGTAACGGTATAGTGACAGAGAGTACATTAGAATTACCGACCGTATCGGTTGGAGGAGACTTTATGTCAAATAATTGATCTTCAAAGGAAAGCTAATTGCAGCATATTTTAGGCTGGTGAAATCTGATGAAAAACATGATTATTAGGGGAGAATTTTAGGAACAGTTACTTCCGATTGGTCAGTAAAAATTAAGGCGTACACTTTGGGAGACTGAGAATTTAAGGGTACCAACTTGCTCAGAATTCTTTAGTCCGATTTTGCCTTGTGAGAAGACAAAAGGTCCGACTCCTTCGGAAACTTGAGGATAGTTTTTCCCTCGGAGAAAGGCCAGATAGATGTCTTAAAAAGGAAGACAGGCTATAGTGCTAGGACGCACGGTTTGTGTGGAAAGAAACAGCATTAAGGTACGCAATTTTAGTTTCCATGTAATTTTCTATTTTGTTGTCTGTTTATGCAAATGTGTTTGATATGCTTATGATTCATGCTATGTCTCAATTATTCAAGTTCATAGAAATCTATTGTTGCTAGAGTTGTATGCAATTTAATTCTTTAATTTTACAGTTCGTTCATGGATAGAATTGACGGATTGCATGTAATCAAATATTCAATGTGTAGAATTCCATAGGGATTTATGATGTAACCCAAAGAATGCTCAAATATGCAGTATTTCATAGGGATTTATAAATTAACCCTAATATGCAGATGGGTCATATTTCTTATGATATATGAATTGATTTCCTGTGTAGGATGATATTGTTATCGTGAGTTAATGACAATTGTATATTTATATATGATTTCGCAATGCTTAAATGATCTTGCAGGTTATTGGTTACTGTAGCTAGATTTAGTGAATATTGTGCCATAAGTAATTGAACATTTATCTTATTGGACAGAATTGACTAGTCAAATGTAAATAAGACGTGTAGTAATGTATGCTGGTATATACGGCGCATTTGTCTGTAGAGAGCACGTGGTAATTTCTAATCAATTGCCGAGCGGCGAGGGCAATGAACTGCCGAGCTATCAATGTAAATCTGTTGGATTGAAAAGTGAAATTTTGATTATGTATTAATTGATTACATTTATTTTTATTTATTGGTAAATGGGGCTCGTAGTTGTTTATTTCTTTCAATAGCCTTGCTCAGCTATCTGTTAACGTTCCATCTATCCATCCACACTGGGCAATAACACCGTGGGAGGTCATTCCCTAGTTAACGCTCGCCAAATCAATTAAGGAGGCTTTAATGTTTTAAAGCCCCCAGTTACATTACTCTATAGACCGTTCTATATATCCATCAATCATACACCAAAAAAAAGGGAATTAAATGTTCTTTTAACAATACCTAAGATATACAAGGTCAGTATAACCAGCGAGGAAAACAGGGGACATATTTTTTCTTTAAAAATTTAACCTATGCAAAATACGAAACTGTAGAGCGCTACCATATACATACCATGTGGAGGCAATCCCATGCTTGAAAAGGAGATAACTTATACAATACACAAATAGTGACTCCGGCATAGTCGACTTTGAATAATGTTAGAGTCGTGACAGGACAGGTTATACAATTGGCTTCAAGACTTATTTAGGAACCAGTTGTCCATCTTTGTTTTTAAATATAAGGAGCAATTTTCCGAAATGTCGTCTTTTGTTGGCCTTACATAGGCAGCCTCACACTGGTTTAACGATATACGAAAAATGATGATTGGACACTAAATTTTGCTCACAAGAAATTTGTTAATCGTGTTTGTGGGCAGCATTTCTAATTTTGAATTGAAATATGATAACGAAAATCCATATTTAACGTTTCTAATTCACTCATGTAATTATGTGTAAATCTAACGCC